>JAKCPI010024318.1:0-16284 GCA_023213315.1 Euborellia annulipes | reverse complement strand
GATAAGCAGATGCACGCATTAATAGGCTCTTTTTTTATTTTTATTTTTACGACTTTTTCGATGTTATTCATGATTTTCTTTAGTTTTATTTCTTTTAGAATAAAAATAGGAGGGTTAAATTGAATATTTCAATAATCTCATGGCGCCATTATATTGTCTTAAAAACGAAATGAGATTTATTTAATTGTAGCAGTGAGAAGATGGAAGGTTTCTCCCCAAACAATCAACAAAATTTAAAGAGCTATTGTGTCTGCGGGCCTGGCAAGGCGATGAAACAACAAGATTGTTGTCAACAAGCAATGGCTACTCTAAATGGATGGCCCAGAGAGGCAAAAAAATTTAAATTTAAATCCACACCTACAAATTACTCAGGATAGACGACAGAAAGCTCCAAGCTGATATTCAAAAAACAGACGTTAAAATTTAAAATCAACAAATTAATGTAAAAACAATCAGCGTTAAAAAAATGCTATTCTCCAAACAAAGTGATAACACTGACGTTAAATGTTGCTTTTATTTCAAAGCTATCAAAATCTTAACCTTACTTTTTAGGTTATTTTAAATACGACGTTAAAATATTAAGGGGGTTCAGGAGCGACGTCTAAACGTATTTAAAAAAAAAACTAGACTATTATAAGAAATTTTTCAATGCGGTTTTTTTTTAATGATTTAAATTCATAAGAGATTATTGGGACATCGAGCTATAATTTTTTTAATGACTTATTAAAAAATTATCGTGATTAATTTTTTTGTTAACAAGCAAATACAAAAAAACAATCTGTCCCAATATTCTTTATTTTTTTTTAAATTTAAAAATGAAATTATTATTAATCACATATTAATTAAGAAATTTTTAAAATAAGCTTAGATGATTTATTTAAAAATCAACTGTCAAATAAGTTCAGCATTCTTGCAATAGATGGCAGGCTAGTCTAACAGTCGATCCCCTAATAGCCTATATCTGGCCTATATTTATATATTTGTATGCTTTTATAAAAGATAGATAATATATAATAACATTTATAAAGTATTTATTATTAAAAGATCAATGAAAATAACCGAATGCATTAAATATTATTAGCTACCATTCTGACATCTCTTGGCAAATTTTTGAATTACTTGATTTTTTGGGCAATGCTAAGATTACTTTTGTATAGAACTAAAGAAAAAATAAAATTTATCATCCTCGCCAATACAATAATCAAAATTATCGAAATTTAATTTTTGGAGGCGATATATTTAGGGAGACAATTTTTTGTTACCCAAAAATTTTATCTGTACTTTAGAGAATGATTTATTTTTACAAAATTAAAAGGGGAGAGCACAAATTATATTCCAATTAAAATTGATTTCAAAATTAATGACGACATTTTTTTTTCTTCATCTCTCTTTCACGCAGCATCCGAAAAGACTTAGAAAGAAATTAATGTCTTGTTTGAGAGAGAAGAAACGAAGAGGGGAGGGGAGGAGTGCATTTTTAAGTGAAAAGATCAAAGAACTGTTTGCGAAGGTCAAGTGATGATGATGAAAAAAAAAAATGAACGAGAGTAAATTGATAAATCCAAAGAAGAAGAAAAAGAAGGAATAAATAAATTGCTAAAATGAAGAGAGAGAGAGAGAGAGACAGCAACTTATGGCGTTTAAATTTTCATCTCTCTCTCTCTCTCTCTCTCTCTCTCTCTCTCTCTCTCTCTCTCTCTCTCTCTTCTGTCCTCAAGGACGTTCATAAGAGAGAGACTTTTTACGAGCGACATTAATTTTAAGGAAAACGTAAGTTCGTAATAGAGTGAACAGAGAAATATCAAAGATCAAACTAGTTTTTTTTTTTTTTTTGGGAAGAGCAACCAACTTTAGAAGAAAAAATCTGATGTGACTGGTCGCACATTAGTAAAAAATAAAGTCAATTGAATCAAAATTTCTATAGACTCTGTGTATTTTGACTGCTTGAAATAAACTATGATTATTTACGGGGCTCGCTGGTGTAGCGGGCTAGGGTGTCGGCTTTCTACAAAGAAGATCCCTTTTCAAATCCTGGGTGAGAGGGATTTTTTCATTAGATAAAAATATTTATTTAATGTAAGCAAATCCTCACCCAATACCCCCAGGCAACACTACGAGGAGAGGGAGTTGCTGTGACATCCCGTCCTGTGGAAGGGACGTAAAGAAGGTTCCCTCTCATTGATGCATCTACACGCCGGTGCTGAGGGTCCATCCTCAAACAAGGACATTCTCCCTAGCACAGAAGAGGTTGGATAAAAGGAGCCGGGTGGATCCAGAAATAAGCTAGAGACGAAAGCAGGAGGAGGAGTTAGAGATAGGAAATAATGTAACTTCACGGAGGGCCGCTAGATGGCTAGAGGCCGGTTGGGTTTGAGGTGTGTGTCTTCCTGCACGAAAGCATCTCGGGCAAATAAACGGGGATCCCGATAGGAATTTCAAATAATTTGACTATGGTTATTTTTCAAAATTTATATTATTATATTTGGATATTTTATACACACTCGTAGAATACTAAATAAATACAAAATTTTATAATAATTTTTTTAAATTTGTAAAATGTTCCAAAGGGGAGATCGAAATTAACATGCAAATCCACATAGAGATTTAACATTGGCTCTATGGATGGAAGAACCGGAAATGAAAAATCTGTAATACATCATCAGTAAAGTGTACTTCAAACAATTTTCCAGAAACATCCATTGGCCTAATTGACTAATCAATTATTTGATTGATTAATCGTTGAGTTGCTCATGTGAATTGCCTTACACAATACAAATCGTATAGCCAATGGCAAATTCAAAAATAAAGTCAGCGATATTATGGTTTTTTTTTTTTTTTATTTGATAAGAAAAAGAATTTGAAATTACTTTTTGAAAATTTCTTTGGGTGTACTGCGTACACAATTTTTTTTTTTTTTATGTCGTTTCAAAGAAATTAGAAATCAGGTTTTAGGTTTCTTTAATGTTAAAAAAAATAAAAGGAAAAATAAATTTATATATTTGATCTCTGAGAAGGTTAAGTTGACGTAAGAATAATCTGTGGAAAGGAATTAGTCATTAAAGGTAGAGAAGTAGGGGAAATTCTGATTCTCCTTTGTTTTAGCTATAGAGGCTTGCCTATAATAATTAGTTCTCTCGTCTGCCATTAGTGTCAGAAACTGACTACCTTTCATGGGAGTGCACTGAGGTGAGTTGGAGAATTTGAGGTGGATTTGAACCTGAGTTGTCTTTAGAATTCTAAAGTTTTTTTTTTTTTTTAATTCGTTTTAAGGTCTTTTTCGGAATTGGAGGACATTCAGATCCCGTCCCTATTTATTCCAATTGATTGGTAACCAATTCAATTGAGATAAACTGGGACGGGATGACCTTTGATAAATTCTAAGCTTAACAAATCCCAATTAGTTAATTAGAGAGAAGAAAAATTGTAATTAAATACCTCAATTGATTAAAAATAAAATACAATATATAAATATAACTTGAACCCAAGTTGAAACTAAAATTGAACTCTGCTTATAATATTTTAAATATTACAAATTTATAAAATTTTTGAAGTCAAGGGGATATAAAAACTTATATTTCCTTGCAATGTTTCAATTTAACATTCACTATGAGCTTCTTGATGTTTCATTAAAAAAAAAGTAATCCCTGAATGGTGTTCAACACAGTGTAATAGAAAACTTTTTAAGTGTAATTATTTTTACTGATGCATGACAGGTCATTACAAATTTAATGCAGATTAGTCAATAAAGCAGAGGAATAAAAAAATCGACCCAATTTGGATAAATTACTACCTTCCTAGCTTTATTCCCGCAGTGCGGGGTCGGCGGAATGGGTAATTTTGCGACCGGAAGAAATAGAACAGGCCGGACCGTCGCGCGGACTGACGCCTGTTGAAAGTATAGAAGGGACAGACATGTATAGAATAGAAAGACTCTCAGTCCCAGCTTGGGTAGCTCGATGTCGTCATCCACGTACCCACAAGATGTGGGCCCCTGAGGATATTTAAATTACAGAGAAATATCAAACATCAAAATAATTTAAATATATACGCTAAAATCTCAGGTAATACCATACTCTCTTTCATCTAGCAAAATTGATTAATTAATGTAGAAGGCAAGATTGCGCTGAAAAGTTGTCAATTTTTTTAGTTCTTACTCGTATATTTTCCTAACAGTGGCATTTATATTTTATATACAGTAATTTTTTTTTTAACCCTTTACGGCTACAGAGGGCATTAATTTCTACTTAATCCTGTAATATCTTCCAGTAGGCACAGAGGGAGAAATTAAAAAAAAAAAAAAAAAAATAGATTGGTCTAGATGCCAGAAAAGGGACAAAAAATATTTTATCAAGTATTTAGATTTGTATTATAAGAAGTTGAACACTGAACTTTAACTTAAAATTAATAGTATAGGTGAGATCTACAAAAATTTAGAAATTAAATTAAAAACACTAAGTAATAAGATTTTTACTTTCTCTTACCTATGTATATTGTAATATTTTTAATTTAACTTAATGTTTATTTCGGCACTCATGTATCATCATTAGAAGTAAAACTATCAATTGTAAAATTACTTATGATGATGGCACATGAGTGTTGAAATGCACATTAAGTGAGCCTATTGAAAATTGTAAATTTTGAAACTTAATCTTTTTAATTTAATTTTAAAATTTTGGTATATACGGTACATTTTGCTTCAACTAGTTAATAGTTTAAATTTAAATAAGAATCTTAATATACAATATATAAATTTGCTTATTCAAATATTCTGGAACGCCTAGTTTAACGAAGTTTCACTTCACTTCACAAGACGTAGAATAATCTCAATTTAAATCCTCCTAACCAAATTAATTTAGCATCTTAGGATTTTTTTTTTTCAAAGGGATGAACAAAGTAGAGAGAATAGAATATTTAGTTACAAAAAAGTAAGGTAATAGACAAAGAGAGAGAGAGAGAAAGAGGTAAGGAGAGGTGGAAAATCAACAACGGGTAGTAAATCGCCTTATCTCGCTCGCTTGCCTCTTATTGCTTCTTCTCAAACAGAAGTAGCATTTGCAAATCTAAGAATCCATAAAAATTAATGGCAAATATTGTCATTTTAAATGAATAACTTATATCGAGGTTATTTATAGTTGACTAACGACTTGACATAAACATAAGTGTAGGTAAGTAAAAATAAAAAAAAAATAAAATAATGATGTGGTCAGCATTTAACTAACCTCTTTTGATAATTAATTATTAGGACGAATTATTTTAAATATTAAATCAAATTAAATTCATAAGCGCCATTGATTTATTTTTGTAGTTTTTTGAAATTTTCTCACAAAAAGGTGATCTAATAATTTTTATTAAAATTGTTAATTTTTTACATGATTTTTTTAAAATTTATTTTGACTGGGTATTAAAATTTTTAGGGCAACAATTTTTCTTATTTTTGGATTTAGCCCCACACACATTTTTTATTACTCACTAAATGTATTTCGAAGTATACTTGTTGCAGGATTCAGATGGAATTGAATGACTTATAATAAAAAATTATTTTATACAAAAATTTTTTATTTTTCAGGAATTACAACCATGACGACTGGTTTGCGCAAATTTTTTATTAAATTGGCAATAATCTACATATTCAATATCATATATTTTATCAATAATAAAATTTTATAAATTTATTTCTTAATATTTCGGGATCAAATCAAATATGTCCCCTGGCTAAATGCATAAATAATTAAATAAATAAAAAATATATCAATATTTAGTATTTTTTATTGGCCTTCTAGGGTCCGTCTTCTTCACGCTTTCAAAAATGAGAAAAACATTTATAAAAACAAAATTTTATTTTCATAAATTAATTAGAAAAAGTAACTTCAGACCTCTATAAAACATTTTTCTTTTATAGGTAAAATTAACGGATTAAATTCAATTTCCTGAGGTTTCTTTTTTATTTATTTTATCAAAATAAAATTTTGTTTTTATAAATTTTTTTCTCATTTTTGAATTCGTGAGGAAGTGGGGACCTAGAAGAAAAAAAATTTTAACCACAAAATTTAAATATTTATATATTTAATTTTTTATTCAATTAGCAAGGGCCATATTTTTTTTATTCGTTTAAGGTCTTTTTCAGCATCAGGGGGCATTTAGACTCCGTCTCTATTTATTTAAATTGATTGGTACCCAATTCAATCTAAATAAATTTTATCGTCTGAGACGGGATGCGAACCCGCGACCTTTGGTACAAATAGCCAGCACGCTAACCACTACACCAAAGCCATATTAAAATTTTTTTTTTAAGAAAACGAAATTTAATAGTGAAAATTTTTAAGGTTGTTTTGTTTATTTATTTGCTGTTTTTGTATTATAAAATTGTGTTTGATTGGACCTAGCCTCCGGAGCCCGATCGATAGTAAATTTATTTATTTATACTACTGACCCGATAGAGAACTTAGAAAAATAAAATGTACTAATAAAAAGGGTTCTACCTAGAGAGAGTTTCGAAATGAAAATCCTTCCCGAGCAAGCAAGAGAAAATATATAAAGAAAATTTCGTCACATTAATTCGTGATATTATATCTTTCTATACCCTAAAACAAAGATGTCAATTATTGAACGGGAGAGGGAAAAAGTTAATTATAACAAATAACGTTTCAAAAAGAGGGGATTTTTTTTTTGTTGGTCTTTTGAAGAAAATCTACTATAAGCGATAAAAAATAAAAGGAGAAATGAGTTACGAGAGGGGAAAAAAACCTGAAGGTATAATTGAAATAAAAACCAGTAGAACCAGACAGAATTTGTTGATTTTCTTATGGATTATCATATTTAATGGCCGGTTAAAAAAATATGTATTTCTAATTCATTAGGTTTTTTTTATACTCGTTCTATATTAGTAATTTTCTAGAATATAGGAAACAAAAAAATACAGAAAGGGCTTTAGCGGTATCCTTAATTTATATTGCCGTAATTTATTGTATTTAAATAAAAACAACCTTTGACATTTTAGAAAAGGCACTGAATAGAGGAAAAGTTAATTTATTCTTATTGATTTTGTTACTATAGAAATTATATAGACCTACTACTGTAAAGATTAAAATTTTTTTTACGAATAATTAAATCCTTCGAGTAGAGGTAGAATAATAAGAATCAGTGGTGGTTCCCGTCATTAGCTATAAAATTAATTTAAGAGTGAGTTAAAAATGCCAACAAAATTTAAATTTTGTTTCTGAATGTTTGCCGGGAGATAGGCAGACTAAATAACTTCAACTAGTCACCTAGAAATGCTTAAAATTGGATACACACACACAGACAGACCATGTCGCGAAAACCACTTTTTTAGACTCAGGGGACCTCAAAACTTGTACTGGTATATCCATCAAATTTTTTGACAAGAATCCAATACTTTCTCTCTCTATATACATTTATACTCACCGGTAAAAAAAAAAACGCAACACTTTGTTTCTTCTCAAGAAGACCTATTCTAATCTATCTTAATTTTTGAAAAAATTAGAAAAACAAAAAAAGTACATTGGTAAAGTAGGCCTACTAATATACGGAATTCCCAAAAGACGAGATTAGTCGAAAATTGTTTTTTTTTACGGAAAATAGGAAATATTTAAAATCTGAAAGAGATCGGTAAAGAAAATTTTGAGAAAAATGGAAAAAAACTAAAAAAGTACACCGGTAAAGTACTAGTATTCAAAATTTCCCAAAGATGAGACCTAGTATAATTTGTTTTCTTTACAGGAAGAAGTATATATTTGAAAGAAATCTTTCATGTCAATTTCAAGAAAATTGTAAAAAACTAAAAAAGTACATCAGTAAAATACTAGAACCTGAATTTTTCCAAAGATGAGCCCTGCACAATTTATTAATGGTACCGAAAATATGTATATATTTAAAATTTGAAAAAAATTGTTAGAGCCGTTTTCGAGAACTGATGTGCTTACAAACAAACATACATTTAATAGTATAAGGTATATACTGGGCCTCGGCGTTTTTTTTTTTTTTTTAAGGAAAAAGTGGGCCGCACATCAAAAACTGGTCTATATTATTGGAAATACTTATAAAAAGAAAATTTTGAATTAATATCCAACAAAACATATTGAGATTATGTTGATTTGTCCCTCAAATTGAAAATCGACATATTTTTCTTTATTTTATTTAAATTATATTAAATTGATTAAAATGATATGGATTTGTGTTAAATTCACTTAGAAATAAGATATTTCATATTAAATGTTTCTTAAATTAGAGATCATTAAGATAGATTAAAATAGGTCTTCTTGAGAAGAAACATATTGCGTTTTTTTTTTTGCCGGTGAGTGTATTACATATATACATAGATAAGAGAAAGTAAAAATATTGGTTTGCTATCTTACAATTAATAAAACCGAAACCGTAATTTTGTCTTTGATAATAGATGTGCTTAGAAGAATAGAATAGAATAGAAAAAGAAGGGGTTTGTTCGTGTGTGGTGGCTCCATGTCAGTCTCGCATGTCATAA
This sequence comes from Euborellia annulipes, assembly GCA_023213315.1. Taxonomy (NCBI): domain Eukaryota; kingdom Metazoa; phylum Arthropoda; class Insecta; order Dermaptera; family Anisolabididae; genus Euborellia; species Euborellia annulipes. The sequence continues at coordinate 7,787 of JAKCPI010024318.1, read as the reverse complement.
TAAACTTGTCGGTGATTCTACCGAAAATCATTGGGAACAAGAAAGGGGAGGAGAAAGAAAAAAAAAGGAAAAAGAGCGAGGGGGTGGGAATCGAAAAGACAAAACGAGCGGCCCTTCGTCACCCTTCCAAGATAACAATCTCTCCACGGGGGAGAGAAAGGGAAAGGGTCGTCGTCAGTCGCTCCAAAGAGAACTTCACATACCACTACTACTACTACCACAAGCGAAATTTAAATTATAGTTTGTTTCTAGTTTTTTACACTAAAAGGTATGTTTATGCGGCGGCCCCGCCTCTTCTTTTGGACGACTACTACTGAGTGCTTTTTCATAGTTTGTTTTATATACCGGTACATATATATATAACAAGGCCTTTTTTGGACCCTAAAGTTTTTTACTAACAAAGACAAAAAAGGAATTTAAACTACCGATAAAATCTCTATAGTTTTATTTTTATTTTACATCAGCTTTGGATGAAAAATTACAATTATTGGCCTGTAACTTTTTTGCCAGGTTTTTTTCGTATAGACTCCTAAACTACTGGCCCGATTTTCATGGAGTTTTTTTTAATGAGTAGAAAATTTTCTGAGGGTGGTTTGAGGCTATCATTATATCAAATTAGGGGTAGGGAACCCCCCTTATCAAGGGTTCACAAATCTCTCATTGGAAAGCATTGGATTCTCGCTTACAAAAAATATATTAATCAAATCTTTAAAATGAAAAATAAAAACTCTTCCTTCCCCTAAAATTCGACATTTTAAAAACAAAAGATTTTTCCCCCTCCCCCCTGAAATTATTTATTTTTTTTTTCCACTCGATTTTTTCTTTCTCCTCCCTTTTTTTGTGTCCATTGAGAGCAATTCGAAATTTGTTACAGACTATTATTAACAAGCATCATAAATTTAATCAAATAGAAAGAATAAATGAGCAAGCTGCTAGTTATATTTCAATTTATTAATAAACCAGGGCCGACGTTTTGGTCACATATTCAAGTCATTCATACAATTGTGTATGCCCAATATAACTTGGCGAGGATTATATATATATTTTCAGACATTAACCTGGCCCTGAGGATGGTCCCATATATAACCGAAACGTCGGCCCTGGTTTATTAATAAATTGAAATATAACTAGCTGCTTGCTCATTTATTCTTCCTATTTGATTATCAACATTAAGCTATATACCTCCTCCAAACCATAAATTTACTTTACAGTTATTTATATATTTATATTGTAATCAAGCATAGGCAATTGTAAAATTATAGGGTTATGGAAGGTACATATTTTACAAATCTAATACCAAAACTTTTAAACTACTGATGATGGCTCAATATACAGTAGAGTCCTGTTAATCCGAACTAATTGGGACCGAGGGTCGTTCGGATTATCGGGAAGTTCGAATTAACCGGAATTTTATGCTTGAATTAGTTAATTTTGATAATAAAGTCGTATTTATAACGTTCATGTTAGTTGTAAATGCTTATACTATTTCTCTATTTTTTATAATTCGTATTTTTTAATAAAATAAAGTTCCTTTAATGTCTAATTTTCATTTATATTCCTTAAAAAAAAAATCATACGCAAAAAGAGTTCGGATTAACCGGAAGTTCGGATTAGCGAGGTTCGGATTACCGGGACTCTACTGTATATTTGGCCGAAACGTCTTGTTTTAGAGGGGTTTGTTTAATCAATATAGACTTTTTTCCTGGCTGCTTTTCATATAATATTCAAATTTTTAATTATAAAAATATTTTATATTATTTAAAATTTATTTTTTGGCGGAGGAGAGGAGTATCCAAAAAAATTATCTTCCTTCGCCTTTTATTTTCTTTTACTTATATATGAAATATATAGAGAGAAAGTATTGCGATCATGTCAAAAATTCGATGTCAATATTTTGATGGAAATACGTTTATAGGTCCCCTGAGTCCAAAAAAAGTGGGTCCCATAAATTGGTCTGTCTGTGTGTGAAACGATTTTAAGCAAGAAGAATTGAGCTAACGGATTGAAATTTTATATTTTAGTTAGGTACCCTCCCGGACACTCAAAATAAGCTTTTGAACAAAATCGGAGGGGGCTTTATCTTTGGATAATATTTGAGTAGCAGATAACAATATAATAAAATATTTTATTTTATATTAAATAATATTTATTTATCTTATTTAAAGATTAAAAAGAGAGGGAGAGATTATTTATTTCATTTCATTCGTTGAAGAAGAACTAACCACTTAGTTATCTATCGTTCTACAAAAAAAAAAAGTTGATTTGATTTATAACCTTGGAGGAAAAATAAGCTTTTTCTGAAATAAACAATTAACTGGAATTGTATTTCAGACAAATAAATGGTCCCCAGAGAGAGGCCGACACCTGTTTGTCCGCTTCGCTTTGATCTAAGCCGGTTCGTCTTTTTAAATACACCTTTATTCAATTAGAAAGCGATTTTTATTTTTATAGGCAAATGAGATATCATTAAAAAAATTTTTTTTTTTTTAGATTCATCTCATCTATTTAAGAAAAAAAGAAGAAAAAAAAATATAGTCGTTAAGAATTTTCTTTAAAAATTAAAATGACAAGAGTTAATTTTTATTATATTAATAAACTAGTTGTGCAGCTCTATAATGTACAGTGAGGGACAATATTAAGTCCCACCCATGCGTTTTTACTTGTGATTATTTCATTGTTTTTAAAAAAAATATTAAATGGAAACATTTATGGTTCAAACCTAGAAAATTTCCAATAAAGATTTTTATTTTCTTTGGAAAAAAAAAAACAATGAAATAATCACAAGTAGAAAACGCATAGGTGGGACTTAATATTGTCCCTCACTGTACTTCAAAAAAAATTCCTAATTTTGAAAACGAATACCCGATTCGTATATAGAGATCGGAATCATTCTATACGTCTTTAGTTTTAACAAATGTGAATTAAAAATATTAAATAAAAAATATATTCTAAAAGCCTGTTTCTTCATCTCTAGTCAATCAGCAAAATTATCAAACGGATAATAACGGAAAAGGATTTAGTGAGTGTGTGCCATTTGGGCTGCCTAACTACCGGGCTTTAGTCTCAATAGGCTACTATTGCAAAAATGTAATGTAATGTTCTGATAATGATGTTTTAACATTGAAATGTACATAAACCAAATAAAACTCCTTTTTAAACTATACCTTAGTCTTTACTTTTAATTATTATTAAATTATTTTAATTTTAAAATTATTTTAAAAATTTAAACTAGAGCATACGGTGAATTCTTTAGATTATATAAAAAACAAAAGTTGCGCTCTCAATTTTTTTCTGTTTAGTCGGCCTCTTGCCACGACGTTTAACCTTCGAGTTAGAAAAATGTGTTTTTTCACATATAATTATATTTCTTAAGAATAATGAAAGTTATTTGAAGTTAACAACTTAATAAAGGCATTATTTATAATAAAAAGATAAAAGAAGATTAGAGAAAAATAAGGAAGAAAGAAAAAAGAAAAGCAAGAGTGGTGAAATGGGGAACCATGAGGCCGCTGGAAAAAAATGTAAAAATACATTGTCAAAGAACATTAATGTATTGAAAAATAAGATAAAATAAATATTATTATTATTATTATAAAAATTATTAAAAATTAAAATAAATTAAAATAAATACTAAAAATTAAAATAATTAATTAAAGATAATTAATTTTTTAACAAAAATTACAAAATCTCTAAAAAAAATTAAACAGCTTGTGTTCCTAATTTAAGCCTTAATTCGAACTTTGCGGTTTAGATAACATATGATTAACTAGAACTGAAAAGATTTAGATTTGAAAGTCATATTCAAGTAACTTATCCGAGGAATAGCTAATGTAGTTAATTATAACTGCTCGCTGGTGTAGCGGGTTAAGATGTCGGCTTCTACAAAAGAAGATCCGTGTTCAAATCCTGGGCTTGTAGGATTTTTTCATTAAATAAAAATATTTATTTAATGTAAACAAATCTTCAAGCAAGAAATCGATTTGAACATTTGATCTCAACACAAAACCCCTAGGCAACTCTACGAGGAGAGGGAGTGGCTGTGACATTCCATCCTGTGGAAGGGACGTTAAGAAGGTTCCCTCTCAATGATGCATTTCCACGCCGGTGATGAGGGAGTCCCTCCTCAAGCTAGGACATCCAAGAGATTGGATAAAAGAAACCGGGTGGAAGCAGAAATAAGGATTAGTTCACTAGCTAGAAATGAACGCAGAAGGAGGAGTTAGAGATAGGAAATAATGTAACTTAACCGGTAGCCAGAGCTTCTTTTTTGCACAAAAGCACCTCGGGTAAATAAACGGTGATCCCGAGAGGAATTCCAAATAATAATAATTATAATATACAGGGGCGGATTAAAGGGGGGGCGAGGGGGCGATCGCCCCCTCCGAGAAGAAATTCACAAAGTTAAAAAAAACTAGTAATCTAAAGAAATTATGATTTCCGCTCTTTAGTTTCAATTGAATTTGTTACCAATCAATTTAAATAAATAGGAAAGGGGTCTAAATGGCCATAGATGCCCACAAAGTCCTTAAATAAAAAAAAATAAAAAAATAAAAAAAAATCCGCCCCCTCCCGACAAAATGGCATTAATCCGCCACTGATAATATAACTGAAGAAACCGGCTCTTAATATTTACTTTTCAGTACAGTATCAACGTTATCAACGGTTTGATAACTTCTTTCAAAACAATCGAAAGAAACCGTGAAGTTTATGGGAAAAATTCTTGTTAGAGTTTGGAATTTGATCATTGACTCATTCAAATTCCACCGTTTATTTATGTCCAGGTTAATATAACAAACATAAACACAAAAAGCATGTTTAAAAAATTAAATAAAAACATAATTTCTTTTGGATTGAAATATTTTTTTTTTTTTTTTTTTTATTTTAAAAAGATCAAAGTAAGATAAAGGGTTTCTTCTGGTTTAATTTTTCTCCCAGAGAGAGATAAATAGATAGATAGATATAGAAAGATAAAATATAAAAGGCGAGAGACCGACTAAACAAAAAAAAAAAAAAAAAAAAATTGAGAGGACAACTTTTATGTTTTTTGATGTAAACTTTAAGATAAAAAGAAAGGATTGTCAAAAAAAAAGGATTTTTTTTTGGGGAATTCCTTTTCAATGATCGAGTAATGATTAGTACCTCTCTGTCTTAAAGGTGTTTGTGTTCCCAATTCGTTTGAATTTATTTATTGATTTAATTTGAAAACACGCCCGACGAGAGAAAATGCATTCCAAATTTTATTTTTGATTGGGACTGAATTTTTTAAATCTCTGAAAACTCTACTTCTACAAATTCGCAAAAAAAATCCCCTTTATTAATTATGCCGTTTGTATTATTAAATCTATTTTTTACTTTTAATAAATAAATTTATTGATATTATAATATTTAACTATTAATAATGGAGCGGAGTCAGCCAAGGAAAGAATAAAAAACATTTTTTTTTTCTGTCGACGTTTCAAGCGACAATCTTCTTTGGGAATTGCAGTTGAAATGAGAAATAAATAAATCAGACCTTTACATATACCGGTATTGATATAATAACATAGGCCTATCCAAGGGGGGAGGGGGTCAAACTCGGTTTGTTTACGTTTTTTCCATTCCAAGAGAGTGACGTCATGAGGCTCCTCGTTTTGTAAAAGATCTTTCGGAACAAACCAATTATAAATATTTATAAACAGTATACTACATACCAGGGACTAAATTAGTTTAGTCAGAAACTATACAATTTGCGAATAAAACAAAATTAATGTCAACTAGGTTATATGCAGTCAACAATGCTGCCAAATAGAAAAAATACAAGCAAGGAGGAGCTTCATGACGTGGACCAATCAAAAACTGTGACCGGAAAATTGTTTGTTTACTAGTTTCTGGCCAACCTTTGTATTTTAAAAACCTTGGGCCTATCCAAAAAAAAATTTTATAATTTTTAAAATAAAACCATTTCGGGAGAGGAGGTGACTGAAGTCCCGAAACTCCTTCCCCTTCCCCCTGGCAATAAGGTTAGAGTACGTCGTTAGAGTATTAGATAAAGAAATGTTATCTCTCATTGAGGAAGATACAATTAGTAATTTTTTTTTTTTTTTTTTTTATTTGAGGGAAAAGCCTTAAATTATGGCATAAAAACCATAGCCTATAAAAAAAAAACATTCCCCGTTTATTTACCCCTGGTGCACAGAGGCACGCACCAAACCCAATAACCGGTATCTGGCTCAAGATTCAACAACCCGGTTCCAATTTTGGGAGTGAGAGGCCCTTCACCTCTCTACTCCCCAAAAATCAGTCCCTCTCGGGAGTAGTATATTTACGGTTAGTCAATTTTTTATTTAAGTATTTAATTCGATTCGTTAGAGGGTTAATTTTTAAACTTTATAAAAGTTTCTCCCATATTTTACAAAATCTGATTTATCTCGATATTTAATTAATCCTAAATAAATATAAAAATTACAAGCCTTGCTATTTATTTTTATTTTTAAAAATAGGCTAATGTCTTTATTATGTTGCTAACTTAAAAAAAAAAGCCTTCGGGCTTGGTGTAGTTGATTTTATTTAAGCCATTTTGATACCAACGCCTATGCCCCGGAAAGGCTGGAGATCCTGGGTTCGATTCCCGGGTCCATGAGATGTTTGGCCTCGCCAATAAATAATACTCACAGATTTGTTAGATATATCTCAACTACTTTGTTAAGTCCGAAAAGTATCAAGATGTTTTGAATCTATCTAATTCAAGTATATAAATCTCGAAAATATTCAATTAAATAGAAATTCTTGGACCCCCAATAGATATATTAATAATTAACGGTTATCGTAAAGTCTTAAATGGCCTAAGTTGCCGAAAAGACTGTGTGAATGTGTGTGTGAGTGTGAATGAGAATAAAGTGTGAGTGTTTTGAGTGTTTAAAAAAATAATAAAAAATAAAAATTTTCCTTATACCTTAGATAGATAATAATATGCGAAAAAACTCACATTTTTAAACCCGAAGGTTGAGCGTATTCTTGTTTATTATATCGATGATTTGCTATCTATCGGATAAGTTTGCTAGTTGATTAGAATTGAAGCTCTTATTGGTTTTACTTAGGGAACTTCTGACATTCCTTTTAGATGTTGATACAAATCTCTGCAAAAATTTTATTCCAAAAAGATTGATTATTCATTTAAGGAGAAAATGCCACAGACAAACATAACAACATACTTTGAGTTTTATATTCATCCAATTGGTTTAAATTAATTTTTCTTGTTTCCCAAAGGACAAGGGGTACTTTCTACTCAAAGGTTAAATTGCTTTTTTTTTTTTTTTTTTTTGTTCTATCTTACAATGATGACGAATCGCCCTGCGAAATTGTCATTTCTTGTTTTATCTGCCGCTTTGAGAAAGAGAAAGAGAGAGAGATTTGTGATCCCGGAGACTGTTATCATCTCATCTCATCTGACCGACCAGAAAAATGCCAGAGAAAGAGAAGAGAGACAGTAGCAGCCTCTCTCTCTCTCTCTCTCTCTCTCTCTCTCGTTCGTTCGTTGCGGTCGTGTGCGACTCTTTAATACCCGAAATATAAACACAACACACATACATGCATGTATGCAGGGTGTGCGTTAACTTCTAAATTAAATATTTACCAACTGACACTTTATTTTAGGAGCTTGGATAAATAAATCATTAAGCGATCTGTTTGGAAATAAATAAACTCTAAAAACCATTTGTTTTATATGAGCCGTTTAAATGGTTAAGTGATTAACTCCTTTAAATTTGGAATTTTTTTGTTATAAACTAACTGTTAGGTAAAGGTACTTC
>JAKCPI010024317.1:0-16943 GCA_023213315.1 Euborellia annulipes | reverse complement strand
CCTATCTCTTCAACGACAAAAAGAATACCCTATGAATTTTTTTTTTTTAGAAAAGCCTTTAATTTAACTAGTTTTTAAGAGTTTTTAAAATTTATTTCCACTCTATATCTTCTTGTAAACAAGAAAAAAAATAGGCTGAGTGTCTAGATTCTAAAATTAGGTTTTATTTTTTCTTACGTCTTTTTTAATTCCTCTAAATAGAGAGAGAAAAGAATATAAAATAAAATTAGATCATCTTGAGCCTTGACCTTAATTATTAGTGTATATTGAATGTTCTCAATCAAAGGGATTATGTCCATTAATGTAGAGAATTGGGGTTGTTTAGAAAAATTAATTTAAACGACATATTTTATATGTGAAATGGTAAAATTTAACGCCAACGTCTCTCAAAGAATCCTGTCAATACATATCATAAAATGAATTTATCAACACACCGTAGCACACTCGTGTAGAGTTCTTGTTTCTTGAGCTAAAAAGGCCAGGGGTTCGTATACCGTCTCACGCAACAAATTAATTGAAATATTATATATTACGTCGGCGTCTTAAAGGCTTCGTAATTTATAAAAAATAATTTAAAAAAATGAGCAAGGGCTCAATTTGGCAATCGAAGTTCCTTTACCTAACAGTTAGCTTATAACAAAAAATCCAAATTTAAAGGAGTTAATCACTTAACCATTTAAACGGCTCATATAAAACAAATGGTTTTTTGATTTATTTATTTCCAAACAGATCGCTTAATGATTTATTTATCCAAGCTCTAAAATAAAGTGTCAGTTGGTAAATATTTAATTTAGAAGTTAACGCACACCCTGCATACATGCATGTATGTGTGTTGTGTTTATATTTCGGGTATTAAAGAGTCGCACACGACCGCAACGAACGAACGAGAGAAGAGAGAGAGAGAGAGAGAGAGAGGCTGCTACTGTCTCTCTTCTCTTTCTCCTGGCATTTTTCTGGTCGGTCAGATGAGATGAGATGATAACAGTCTCCGGGATCACAAACTCTCTCTCTTTCTCTTTCTCAAAGCGGCAGATAAAACAAGAAATGACAATTTCGCAGGCAATTCGTCATCATTGTAAGATAGAATAAAAAAAAAAAACAATTTAACCTTTGAGTAAGTACCCCTTGTCCTTTGGGAAACAAGAAAAATTAATTTAAACCAATTGGATGAATATAAAACTCAAAGTATGTTGTCTGTGGCATCTTCTCCTTAAATGAATAATCTTTTTTGGAATAAAATTTTTGCAGAGATTTGTATCAACATCTAAAAGGAATGTCAGAAGTTCCCTAAGTAAAATCAATAAGGGCTTCAATTCTAATCAACTAGCAAACTTATCCGGTAGATAGATAGGTTCTTTGGATACCAAATGACTTACATTTGGTATCCAAAGAACCTGCGACGTTCAGTATATTAGGTAGGCGCGCTACCAACTACACCAAGCCCGAGTTTGTTTTTTTTAAGTTAGCGGCATAATAAAGGCATTATTTTTAAAAATTATTAAAAATAAAAATAAATAACGAAGGCTTGTAATTTTTGTATATATTTAGGATTAATTAAATATCGAGATAAATCAGATTAATACAATATTTTGTAAAATGTAGTAGAAACTTTTAAAGTGCGCGTCTCGGGGTGCTAATTTTGGGAGATTCCAGCGGCCACAATTTTGAAGCTATCGACCTCAATTTTTTTTTTAAATTAAAGCTATTTAAAATATCTACAACTTATAGAAGCCCTTTTTTTGATTGTCGAAAAAATAATTTTTTTTTAGATTAATCGCATTAAATAAAAGATATTTTTAAAAGAATTCGCTCTATATCTTATAGATAATTAAACTAGTAATCATTGTGTTAAAAAATAATTAACTTTTTACTATTAGTTAACTAGCTGGAATCTTTCAAATGAAATGGAATAAATCCCTTATATTCGCATGGGAAAAACTAACGCCATCTCTTGCCTCCTTTAGTAACTCGGTAGTGAATGATCTTCTAACGGCTTTTCGAGACGTGCACCTCAAGAAGTTTAAAAATTAACCCTCTAACGAATCGAATTAAATACTTAAGTAAAAAATTGACCAACCGTAAATATACTAATGGGACCAGTCCCGAGGGGGACTGATTTTTGGGGAGAAGAGAGGTGAAAGGCCTCTCACTCCCAAAATCGGGTAGTTGGCTCTTGAGCCAGATACCGGTTATGGGGTTTGGTGCGTGCCTCCGTTCACCAGGGGTAAATAAACGGGGAATGTTTTTTTTTTTTATAGGCTATTCAGGGTTTTTATGCCATAATTTAAGGCTTTTCCCTCAAATAAAAAAAATCATACTAATTGTATCTTCCTTGACCCTTAATTAATGAGAGATAACATTTCTTTATCTAATACTCTAACGACGTATAACTCTAACCTTATTGCCAGGGGAAGGGGAGGGAGTTTGGGGCTTCAGTTCCCCTCCTCCCCCGAAATGGTTTCGTTTTAAAAATTATAAAATTTTTTTGGATAGGCCTATGTTATTATATCAATATATCTAAAGGTCTGATTTATTTATTTCTCATTTCAACTGAAATTCCCAAAGAAGATTGTCGCTTGAAACGTCTACAGAAAAAAAAATGTTTTTTTATTCTTTCCTTGGCTGACTTCCACTCCATTATTGATAGTTAAATATTATAATATCAATAAATCTACCTCCTATACCAAACATCGCGGGTTCGGACCCAGGCAGTCCGATGATTTTATTTAAGCCATTTGGATACCAAATGGCTTAAATAGAAATGCCTGACCCCACAATTGATATATTCTCTACAACGGTTATCGTCAAAGTCTTAAATGGCCTGAGTTGCCGAAAAGACTGTATGAATGTGTGTGTGAATGTGAGTGTGAATGAGAAAAAAGTGTGAATGTTTTTTAAAAAAAGATATCAATAAATTTATTTATTAAAAGTAAAAAAATAGATTTAATAAAACAAACGCATGTTTAATGCATATTTAATAAAGGTATCTGGATTTTTTTGCGAATTAGTCGATTATAGAAAAGTTTTCTGAGATTTAAAAAATTCAGGCCCAATAAAAATAAAATTTGGAATGCATTTTCTCTCGTCGGGCATGTTTTCAAATTAAATCAATAAATAAATTCAAACGAATTGGGAACACAAACACCTTTAAGACAGAGAGGTACTAATCATTACTCGATCAATGAAAAGGAATTCCCCCCAAAAAAAATCCTTTTTTTTTGACAATCCTTTTCTTTTTATCTTAAAGTTTACATCAAAAAACATAAAAGTTGTCCTCTCAATTTTTTTTTGTTTTTTTTTTTTTTTTTGTTTAGTCGGTCTCTCGCCTTTTATATTTTATCTTTCTATATCTATCTATCTATTTATCTCTCTGGGAGAAAAATTAAACCAGAAGAAACCCTTTATCTTACTTTGATCTTTTTAAAATAAAAAAATATTTCAATCCAAAAGAAATTATGTTTTTATTTAATTTTTTAAACATGCTTTTTGTGTTTATGTTTGTTATATTAACCTGGACATAAATAAACGGTGGAATTTGAATGAGTCAATGATCAAATTCCAAACTCTAACAAGAATTTTTCCCATAAACTTCACGGTTTCTTTCGATTGTTTTGAAAGAAGTTATCAAACCGTTGATTATATACTGTATAAATAGAAAAGTAAATATTAATTCAATCAGAGCCGGTTTCTTCAGTTATATTATAATTATTATTATTTGAAATTCCTCTCGGGATCACCGTTTATTTACCCGAGGTGCTTTTTTTTTATTTTTATTTATTTTATTTTCAGAATATATAAAATACAAGAATGTAAATTAATTAGGGCCACAGAGAAATCTCTCTAAGACAGCCCTGATTGACAAAAAGTTTATATAGACGTACAGTTTCGAGATAGAAATAAAATCTTTAAGAATCTTCTTATTTATGAATAGAGAATATGATATTTTTATATTCTCTGTGCGAGAGCAGAAATAAATCTATGTTATTTAAGTTTATATTGAATAAGTCCATCAGCGATATTATTGTGCAAAAAGACGCTCTCACTACCGGTTAAGTTACTTTATTTCCTATCTCTAACTCCTCCTCCTCCGTTCATTTCTAGCTAGTGAACTAATCCTTATTTCTGCTTCCACCCGGTTTCTTTTATCTAATCTCTTGGATGTCCTAGCTTGAGGGACTCCCCTCTCCACCGGCGTGTAGATGCATCACTGAGACGGAACGTTCTTTACGTCCCTTCCACAGGACGGAATGTCACAGCCACTCCCTCTCCTCGTAGAGTTGCCTAAAGGTTTTGTGAGGAGATCCAATGTTCCAATCGAGTGCTTGTGTGAAGATTTGTTTACATTAAATAAATATTTTAATGTATTTAATGAAAAAATCCTACAAGCCCAGGATTTGAACACGGATCTTCTTTTATAGAAGCCGACATCCTAGTCCGCTACACCAGCGAGCAGTTATAATTAACTACAATAGCTATTCCTCGGAAATTTTACTTGAATATGACTTTCAAATCTAAATCTTTTCAGTTCTAGTTAATCATATGTTATCAAAACCTCAAAGTTCGAATTAGGCTTAAATTTTTAGAGATTTTGTAATTTTTGTTAAAAAATTAATTATCTCTAATTAATTATTTTAATTTTTAGTATTTATTTTAATTTATTTAAATTTTTAATAATTTTTATAATAATAATAATAATAATAATAATAATAATAATATTTATTTTACCTTATTTTTCAATACATAAATGTTCTTTGACAATGTATTTTTACATTTTTTTCCAGCGGCCTCATGGTTCCCCATTTCACCACTCTTGCTTTTCTTTTTTCTTTCTTCCTTATTTTTCTCTAATCTTCTTTTATCTTTTTATCATAAATAATGCCTTTATTAAGTTGTTAACTTCAAATAACTTTCATTATTCTTAAGAAATATAATTATATGTGAAAAAACACATTTTTCTAACTCGAAGGTTAAACGTCGTGGCAAGAGGCCGACTAAACAGAAAAAAATTGAGAGCGCAACTTTTGTTTTTTATATAATCTAAAGAATTCACCGTATGCTCTAGTTTAAATTTTTAAAATAATTTAAAAAATTTAATAATAATTAAAAGTAAAGACTAAGGTATAGTTTAAAAAAGGAGTTTTATTTGGTTTATGTACATTTCAATGTTAAAACATCATTATCAGAACATTACATTACATTTTTTGCAATAGTAGCCTATTGAGACTAAAGCCCGGTAGTTAGGCAGCCCAAATGGCACACACTCACTAAATCCTTTTCCGTTATTATCCGTTTGATAATTTTGCTGATTGACTAGAGATGAAGAAACAGGCTTTTAGAATATATTTTTTATTTAATATTTTTAATTCACATTTGTTAAAACTAAAGACGTATAGAATGATTCCGATCTCTATATACGAATTGGGTATTCGTTTTCAAAATTGGGAATTTTTTTTGAAGTACAGTGAGGGACAATATTAAGTCCCACCTATGCGTTTTCTACTTGTGATTATTTCATTGTTTTTTTTTTCCAAAGAAAATAAAAATCTTTATTGGAAATTTTCTAGGTTTGAACCATAAATGTTTCCATTTAATATTTTTTTTTAAAACAATGAAATATTCACAAGCAAAAAACGCATGGCTGGGACTTAATATTGTCCCTCACTGTACATTATAGAGCTGCACAACTAGTTTATTAATATAATAAAAATGAACTCTTGTCATTTTAATTTTTAAAGAAAATTCTTAACGACTATATTTTTTTTTTCTTCTTTTTTTTCTTAAATAGATGAGATGAATCTAAAAAAAAAATTGTTTTTTTTTTAATGATATCTCATTTGCCTATAAAAATAAAAATCGCTTTCTAATTGAATAAAGGTGTATTTAAAAAGACGAACCGGCTTAGATCAAAGCGAAGCGGACAAACAGGTGTCGGCCTCTCTCTGGGGACCATTTATTTGTCTGAAATACAATTCCAGTTAATTGTTTATTTCAGAAAAAGCTTATTTTTCCTCCAAGGTTATAAATCAAATCAACTTTTTTTTTTTTTTTGTAGAACGATAGATAACTAAGTGGTTAGTTCTTCTTCAACGAATGAAATGAAATAAATAATCTCTCCCTCTCTTTTTAATCTTTAAATAAGATAAATAAATATTATTTAATATAAAATAAATTATTTTATTATATTGTTATCTGCTACTCAAATATTATCCAAAGATAAAGCCCCCTCCGATTTTGTTCAAAAGCTTTTGAGTGACCGGGAGGGTACCTAACTAAAATATAAAATTTCAATCCGTTAGCTCAATTCTTCATGCTTAAAATCGTTTCACACAGACAGACCGAGACCCAACTTTTTTGGACTCAGGAGACCTATAAACGTATTTCTATCAAAAACTCTACATCGAATTTTTGATATGATCGTAATACTTTCTCTCTATATATTTCATATATAAGTAAGAGAAAATAAAAGGCGAAGCAAGATAATTTTTGGACTCTCTCCTCCGCCAACAAACAAATTTTAAATAATATAAAATATTTTTATAATTAAAAATTTGAATATTATATCAGCCAGGAACAAAGACTATTTTGATTTTTAAAGAAACTCCTCTAAAACAAGACGTTTCGGCCAATTATATATTGAGTCATCTTCAGTAGTTTAAGAGTATTGGTAATAGATTTATAAAATATGTACCGTCCATAACTCCCTATAATTTTACAATTGCCTATGCTTGATTACAATATAAATATATAAATAACTGTAAAGTAAATTTATGATTTGAAGGAGGTATATAGCTGAGTGTTGATAAACAAATAGGAAGAATGAATGAGCAAGCAGCTAGTTATATTTCAATTTATTAATAAACCAGGGCTGACGTTTCGGTTACATATGTGACCATGCTCAGGGCCAGGTTAATGTCTGAAAATATATATAATCTTCGTCAAGTTATATTGGGCATACACAATGACATACACAATTGTATGAATGACTTCACTCTCTGTCCATGGTATGATAATAATAACATTTGAGGCATTATCATGATTAAGCTATGTACAATTGTGATATGCCCAATATAACTTGGCGAGGATTATATATATTTTCAGACATTAACCTGGCCCTGAAGATGGTCCCATATGTGACCGAAACGTCGGCCCTGGTTTATTAATAAATTGAAATATAACTAGCTGCTTGCTCATTCATTCTTCCTATTTGATTAAATTTATGATGCTTGTTAATAATAGTCTGTAACAAATTTCGAAGTGCTCTCAATGGGAACAAAAAAAGGGAGGAGAAAGAAAAAATCGAGTGGAAAATAAAAAAAAAATAATAATTTCAGGGGGGGGGAGGGGGGAAAATCTTTTGTTTTTGAAATATCGAATTTTAGGGGAAGGAAGAGTTTTTATTTTTCATTTTAAAGATTTGATTAATATATTTTTTGTAAGCGAGAATCCAATGCTTTCCAATGAGAGATTTGTGAACCCTTGATAAGGGGGGTTCCCTACCCCTAATTTGATATAATGATAGCCTCAAACCACCCCCAGAAAATTTTCTACTCATTAAAAAAAAAAACTCCATGAAAATCGGGCCAGTAGTTTAGGAGTCTATGCGAAAAAACCTGGCAAAAAAGTTACAGGCCAATAATTGTAATTTTTCATCCAAAGCTGATGTAAAATAAAAATAAAACTATAGAGATTTTATCGGTAGTTTAAATTCCTTTTTTGTCTTTGTTAGTAAAAAACTTTAGGGTCCAAAAAAGGCCTTGTTATATATATATGTACCGGTATATAAAACAAACTATGAAAAAGCACTCAGTAGTAGTCGTCCAAAAGAAGAGGCGGGGCCGCCGCATAAACATACCTTTTAGTGTAAAAAACTAGAAACAAACTATAATTTAAATTTCGCTTGTGGTAGTAGTAGTAGTGGTATGTGAAGTTCTCTTTGGAGCGACTGACGACGACCCTTTCCCTTTCTCTCTTCCCCGTGGAGAGATTGTTATCTTGGAAGGGTGACGAAGGGCCGCTCGTTTTGTCTTTTCGATTCCCACCCCCTCGCTCTTTTTCCTTTTTTTTTCTTTCTCCTCCCCTTTCTTGTTCCCAATGATTTTCGGTAGAATCACCGACAAGTTTATTATGACATGCGAGACTGACATGGAGCCACCACACACGAACAAACCCCTTCTTTTTCTATTCTATTCTATTCTATTCTTCTAAGCACATCTATTATCAAAGACAAAATTACGATTTCGGTTTTATTAATTGTAAGATAGCAAACCAATATTTTTACTTTCTCTTATCTATGTATATATGTAATACACTCACCGTTTAAACATTTAAACATTTCTAAGTAAATTTAACACAAATCCATATCATTTTAATCAATTTAAGGTGCGCGTCTCGAAAAACCGTTAGAAGACGATCCACTACTGAGTTACTCTAGGCGGCAAGAGATGGCGTTAGTTTGTCCCATAGGAAAACAAGGGATTTATTCCATTTTATTTTAAAGATTCCAGCTAATTAATTAAGGGTAGAAATTTAATTATTTTTTAACACAATGATTACTAATTTAATTATCTATAACATATAGAGCCAATTTTTTAAAAATATCTTTTACTTAATGCCATTAATCTAAAAAAAAAAATGTATTTTTTCGAAAATCAAAAAAAGAGCTTCTATAAGTTGTAGATATTTTAAATAGCTTTAATTTAAAAATAATTTGAGGTCGATAGCTTCAAAATTGTGGCCGCTGGAATCTCCCAAAATTAGCATCCCGAGACGCGCACCTTAATAAAAAAATTTCGATATTTTTGTCTTTGTTTTATTTAAATTGCTGTTATTTATTAAAATTTTATCGATTTCTATTAAATTTACTTAGAAACGTATAAGATATTTCATATTAAATGTTTAATAAATTACAGAATCATTAAGATAGATTAGAATAGGTCTTCTTGAGAAGAAACAAAGTGTTGCGTTTTTTTTTTTTTTTGTTGGTGAGTGTATATGTATATATAGAGAGAAAGTATTGGATTAATGTAAAAAATTTTGATGTTTTGAGGTCTCCTGAGTCCAAAAAGTGGTTTTCGCAACATGCTCTGTCTGTCTGTCTGTGTGTGTATCCAATTTTAAGCATTTCTAGGTGACTAGTTGAAGTTATTTGGCCTGCCTATCTTCCGGCAAACATTCAGAAACAAAATTTAAATTTTGTTGGCATTTTTAACTCACTCCTAAATTAATTTTATAGCTTATGACGGGAACCACCACTGATTCTTATTATTCTACCTCTACTCGAAGGATTTAATTATTCGTAAAAAAAAAAATTTTAATCTTTACAGTAGTAGGTCTATATAATTTCTATAGTTACAAAATCAATAAGAATAAATTAACTTTTCCTCTATTCAGTGCCTTTTCTAAAATGTCAAAGGTTGTTTTTATTTAAATACAATAAATTACGGCAATATAAATTAAGGATACCGCTAAAGCCCTTTCAGTATTTTTTTTTGTTTCCTATATTCTAGAAAATTACTAATATAGAACGAGTATAAAAAAAAAAACCTAATGAATTAGAAATACATATTTTTTTAACCGGCCATTAAATATGATAATCCATAAGAAAATCAACAAATTCTGTCTGGTTCTACTGGTTTTTATTTCAATTATACCTTCAGGTTTTTTTTCCCTCTCGTAACTCATTTCTCCTTTTTATTTTTTATCGCTTCTAGTAGATTTTCTTCAAAAGACCAACAAAAAAAATCCCCTCTTTTTGAAACGGTATTTGTTATAATTAACTTTTTCCCTCTCCCGTTCAATAATTGACATCTTTGTTTTAGGGTATAGAAAGGTATAATATCACGAATTAATGTGACGAAATTTTTTTACTATTTTCTCTTGCTTGTTCTTGAAAACTCTCATTTAGGCTAGCCAACCCTTTTTATTAGTACATTTTTTTTTTCTAAGTTCTCTATCGGGTCAGTAGTATAAATAAATAAATTTACTATCGATCGGGCCCCGGAGGCTAGGTCCAATCACAACACAATTTTACGGGCAAATACAATAAACAAAACAAACTTAAAAATTTTCACTATTAAATTTCGTTTTCTTAAAAAAAAATTTTAATATGGCTTTGGTGTAGTGGTTAGCGTGCTGGCTATTTGTACCAAAGGTCGCGGGTTCGCATCCCTTCTCAGACGATAAAATTTATTTAGATTGAATTGGGTACCAATCAATTTAAATAAATAGAGACGAGGTCTAAATAGCCCCCGATGCTGAAAAAGACCTTAAACTAAAAAAAAAACAATTTAATAAAAAATGTGTGTGGGACTAAATCCAAAAATAAGAAAAATTGTTGCCCTAAAAATTTTAATACCCAATCAAAATAAATTAAAAAAATATCATGTAAAAAATTAATAATTTTAATAAAAATCATTAGATCACCTTTTTGTGAGAAAATTGCAAAAAACTACAAAAATATATCAATGGCTCTTATGAATTTAATTTGATTTAATATTTAAAATAATTCGTCCTAATAATTAATTATCAAAAGAGGTTAGTTAAATGCTGACCACATCATTATTTTATTTTTTTTTATTTTTACTTACCTACACTTATGTTTATGTCAAGTCGTTAGTCAACTATAAATAACCTCGATATAAGTTATTCATTTAAAATGACAATATTTGCCATTAATTTTTATGGATTCTTAGATTTGCAAATGCTTCTTCTGTTTGAGAAGAAGCAATAAGAGGCAAGCGAGCGAGATAAGGCGATTTACTACCTGTTGTAGATTTTCCACCTCTCCTTACCTCTCTCTCTCTCTCTCTCTTTGTCTATTACCTTACTTTTTTGTAACTAAATATTCTATTCTCTCTACTTTGTTCATCCCTTTGAAAAAAAAAAATCCTAAGATGCTAAATTAATTTGGTTAGGAGGATTGAAATTGAGATTATTCTACGTCTTGTGAAGTGAAGTGAAACTTTGTTAAACTAGGCGTTCCAGAATATTTGAATAAGCAAATTAATAAATTGTATATTATGATTCTTTTTTAAATTTAAACTCTTAACTATTAACTAGTTGAAGCAAAATGTACATACCAAAACTTTAAAATTAAATTAAAAAGATTAAGTTTCAAAATTTACAATTTTCAATAGGCTCACTTAATGTGCATTTCAACACTCATGTGCCATCATCATAAGTAATTTTACAATTGATAGTTTTACTTCTAATGATGATACAAGAGTGCCGAAATAAACATTAAGTTAAATTTAAAAAAATCTTATTACTTAGTGTTTTTAATTTAATTTCTACATTTTTGTAGATCTCACCTATACTATTAATTTTAAGTTTACGTTCAGTGTTCAACTTCTTATAATACAAATCTAACTAAATACTTGATAAAATATTTTTTGTCCCTTTTCTGGTATCTAGACCAATCTATTTTTTACTTTCTCTTACCTATGTATATATGTAATATATATATAGAGAGAAAGTATTGGATTCATGTCAAAAATTCGATGTCGAGATTTTGATGGATCTTCACGTTTTGAGGTCCCCTGAATCCAAAAAAGTGGTTTTCGCGACATGGTCTGTCTGTGGGTGGGTGGGTGTGTGTGTGGGTGGGTGGGTGTGTGTTCAATTTTAAGCATGAAGGAATTGAGCTATGAGGCTGAAATTTTATATTTAAGTTAAACACCCCCCGGGACCGGAAAAATAAGCTTTTAATCAAAATCGGCCAAAGAGTACTAGTACTTTACTGATGTACTTTTTCAGTTTTTTTTGATTTTCTCAAAATTCGCTCTAACGATTTTGATTAAAATTCAAAAATCAATTATTTTTTAGATGCTCTTTCAAATGTATATTCTCGTTTTGCCCTCAAAATTGTTTGAAGCACACTTTACTCTTGTGCTTCATAGGAAAGATAGGAAAAATGGTTGCCATGGTTACAAAATATAAATATTTTCCCATACTTATAAATTTTACATCTGAATTCAAATATTCCCTACTGCCGGGAACTAAATACATGTCGACACAAAAAATCTGGTGTGACAAGCACAGTACACAACTTTCGATTACCGAAGGTAAGAGAAAGTTGTGTGCTGTGCGCCAGTCACACCAGATTTTTTTTTTTTTTTAATTTCTCCCTCTGTGCTACTACTGGAAGATATTACAGGATTAAGTAGAAATTAATGGCTTCTGTAGCCGTAAAGGGTTAAAAAAAAAATTACTGTATATAAAATATAAATGCCACTGTTAGGAAAATATACGAGTAAGAACTAAAAAAATTGACAACTTTTCAGCGCAATCTTGCCTTCTACATTAATTAATCAATTTTGCTAGATGAAACAGAGTATGGTATTACCTGAGATTTTAGCGTATATATTTAAATTATTTTGATGTTTGATATTTCTCTGTAATTTAAATATCCTCAGGGGCCCACATCTTGTGGGTACGTGGATGACGACATCGAGCTACCCAAGCTGGGACTGAGAGTCTTTCTATTCTATACATGTCTGTCCCTTCTATACTTTCAACAGGCGTCAGTCCGCGCGACGGTCCGGCCTGTTCTATTTCTTCCGGTCGCAAAATTACCCATTCCGCCGACCCCGCACTGCGGGAATAAAGCTAGGAAGGTAGTAATTTATCCAAATTGGGTCGATTTTTTTATTCCTCTGCTTTATTGACTAATCTGCATTAAATTTGTAATGACCTGTCATGCATCAGTAAAAATAATTACACTTAAAAAGTTTTCTATTACACTGTGTTGTACACCATTCAGCAGGGGCGTATTTATGGGGGGGGGGCCGAGGGGGCCCGGAGCCCCCCCCCGAAATTTCCCAAACACATATACATATATAGGGATATACAGACATCAGCACAACAAATTTTTCCGCAGGATGGACAACTTTGGTTCCGCAATAGAAAAAATGTTCCGCAAAAAATTTCGTGTGAAAAAGAATATTGTTTCTTGAAAAAAAAAAAAATTTTTCCGCAGAAAAATTTTTGAGTTCGGGCCCCCCCCGAAAAAAATTTCTATATACGCCCCTGCCATTCAGGGATTACTTTTTTTTTAATGAAACATCAAGAAGCTCATAGTGAATGTTAAATTGAAACATTGCAAGGAAATATAAGTTTTTATATCCCCTTGACTTCAAAAATTTTATAAATTTGTAATATTTAAAATATTATAAGCAGAGTTCAATTTTAGTTTCAACTTGGGTTCAAGTTATATTTATATATTGTATTTTATTTTTAATCAATTGAGGTATTTAATTACAATTTTTCTTCTCTCTAATTAACTAATTGGGATTTGTTAAGCTTAGAATTTATCAAAGGTCATCCCGTCCCAGTTTATCTCAATTGAATTGGTTACCAATCAATTGGAATAAATAGGGACGGGATCTGAATGTCCTCCAATTCCGAAAAAGACCTTAAAACGAATAAAAAAAAAAAAAAAACTTTAGAATTCTAAAGACAACTCAGGTTCAAATCCACCTCAAATTCTCCAACTCACCTCAGTGCACTCCCATGAAAGGTAGTCAGTTTCTGACACTAATGGCAGACGAGAGAACTAATTATTATAGGCAAGCCTCTATAGCTAAAACAAAGGAGAATCAGAATTTCCCCTACTTCTCTACCTTTAATGACTAATTCCTTTCCACAGATTATTCTTACGTCAACATAACCTTCTCAGAGATCAAATAAATAAATTTATTTTTCCTTTTTATTTTTTAACATTAAAGAAACCTAAAACCTGATTTCTAATTTCTTTGAAACGACATAAAAAAAAAAATTGTGTACGCAGTACACCCAAAGAAATTTTCAAAAAGTAATTTCAAATTCTTTTTCTTATCAAATAAAAAAAAAAAAACCATAATATCGCTGACTTTATTTTTGAATTTGCCATTGGCTGTACGATTTGTATTGTGTAAGGCAATTCACATGAGCAACTCAACGATTAATCAATCAAATAATTGATTAGTCAATTAGGCCAATGGATGTTTCTGGAAAATTGTTTGAAGTACGAAGCTTTACTGATGATGTATTACAGATTTTTCATTTCCGGTTCTTCCATCCATAGAGCCAATGTTAAATCTCTATGTGGATTTGCATGTTAATTTCGATTCCCCTTTGGAACATTTTGCAAATTTAAAAAAAATTATTATGAAATTTTGTATTTATTTAGTATTCTACGAGTGTGTATAAAA
The DNA here is from genome assembly GCA_023213315.1 of Euborellia annulipes. NCBI lineage: Eukaryota > Metazoa > Arthropoda > Insecta > Dermaptera > Anisolabididae > Euborellia > Euborellia annulipes. The sequence goes on along the minus strand of JAKCPI010024317.1, from coordinate 2,754 downwards.
TATCCAAATATAATAATATAAATTTTGAAAAATAACCATAGTCAAATTATTTGAAATTCCTATCGGGATCCCCGTTTATTTGCCCGAGGTGCTTTCGTGCAGGAAGACACACACCTCAAACCCAACCGGCCTCTAGCCATCTAGCGGCCCTCCGTGAAGTTACATTATTTCCTATCTCTAACTCCTCCTCCTGCTTTCGTCTCTAGCTTATTTCTGGATCCACCCGGCTCCTTTTATCCAACCTCTTCTGTGCTAGGGAGAATGTCCTTGTTTGAGGAAGGACCCTCAGCACCGGCGTGTAGATGCATCAATGAGAGGGAACCTTCTTTACGTCCCTTCCACAGGACGGGATGTCACAGCAACTCCCTCTCCTCGTAGTGTTGCCTGGGGCTATTGTGGTGAGGATTTGCTTACATTAAATAAATATTTTTATCTAATGAAAAAATCCCTCTCACCCAGGATTTGAACAGGGATCTTCTTTGTAGAAAGCCGACACCCTAGCCCGCTACACCAGCGAGCCCCGTAAATAATCATAGTTTATTTCAAGCAGTCAAAATACACAGAGCCTATAGAAATTTTGATTCAATTAACTTTTTTTTTTTTACTAATGTGCGACCAGTCACATCAGATTTTTTTTCTTCTAAAGTTGGTTGCTCTTCCCAAAAAAAAAAAAAAAAAAACTAGTTTGATCTTTGATATTTCTCTGTTCACTCTATTACGAACTTACGTTTTCCTTAAAATTAATGTCGCTCGTAAAAAGTCTCTCTCTTATGAACGTCCTTGAGGACAGAGAGAGAGAGAGAGAGAGAGAATGAAAATTTAAACGCCATAAGTTGCTGCTCTCTCTCTCTCTCTCTCTTCATTTTAGCAATTTATTTATTCCTTCTTTTTCTTCTTCTTTGGATTTATCAATTTACTCTCGTTCATTTTTTTTTTTCATCATCATCACTTGACCTTCGCAAACAGTTCTTTGATCTTTTCACTTAAAAATGCACTCCTCCCCTCCCCTCTTCGTTTCTTCTATCTCAAACAAGACATTAATTTCTTTCTAAGTCTTTTCGGATGCTGCGTGAAAGAGAGATGAAGAAAAAAAATGTCGTCATTAATTTTGAAATCAATTTTAATTGGAATATAATTTGTGCTCTCCCCTTTTAATTTTGTAAAAATAAATCATTCTCTAAAGTAGAGATAAAAATTTTGGGTAACAAAAAATTGTCTCCCTAAATATATCGCCTCCAAAAATTAAATTTCGATAATTTTGATTATTGTATTGGCCAGGATGATAAATTTTATTTTTTCTTTAGTTCTATACAAAAGTAATCTTAGCATTGCCCAAAAAATCAAGTAATTCAAAAATTTGCCAAGAGATGTCAGAATGGTAGCTAATAATATTTAATGCATTCGGTTATTTTCATTGATCTTTTAATAATAAATACTTTATAAATGTTATTATATATTATCTATCTTTTATAAAAGCATACAAATATATAAATATAGGCCAGATATAGGCTATTAGGGGATCGACTGTTAGACTAGCCTGCCATCTATTGCAAGAATGCTGAACTAATTTGACAGTTGATTTTTAAATAAATCATCTAAGCTTATTTTAAAAATTTCTTAATTAATATGTGATTAATAATAATTTCATTTTTAAATTTAAAAAAAAAATAAAGAATATTGGGACAGATTGTTTTTTTGTATTTGCTTGTTAACAAAAAAATTAATCACGATAATTTTTTAATAAGTCATTAAAAAAATTATAGCTCGATGTCCCAATAATCTCTTATGAATTTAAATCATTAAAAAAAAAACCGCATTGAAAAATTCCTTATAATAGTCTAGTTTTTTTTTTAAATACGTTTAGACGTCGCTCCTGAACCCCCTTAATATTTTAACGTCGTATTTAAAATAACCTAAAAGTAAGGTTAAGATTTTGATAGCTTTGAAATAAAAGCAACATTTAACGTCAGTGTTATCACTTTGTTTGGAGAATAGCATTTTTTTAACGCTGATTGTTTTTACATTAATTTGTTGATTTTAAATTTTAACGTCTGTTTTTTGAATATCAGCTTGGAGCTTTCTGTCGTCTATCCTGAGTAATTTGTAGGTATGGATTTAAATTTAAATTTTTTTGCCTCCTCTGGGCCATCCATTTAGAGTAGCCATTGCTTGTTGACAAAAATCTTGTTGTTTCATCGTCTTGCCATGCCCGCAGACACAATAGCTCTTTAAATTTTGTTGATTGTTTGGGGAGAAACCTTCCATCTTCTCACTGCTACAATTAAATAAATCTCATTTCGTTTTTAAGACAATATAATGGCGCCATGAGATTATTGAAATATTCAATTTAACCCTCCTATTTTTACCCTAAAAAAAGAAATCAAACTAAAGAAAATCATGAATAACATCGAAAAGTCGTAAAAATAAAAATAAAAAAAGAGCCTATTAATGCGTGCATCTGCTTATCTTAAAATTTGATGATGTATTCATAAATTCCCCACCCTCCCTTCAATAAAACTGATTTTTATTGCATAAACATTTCAATAAGTGATGACAAAAAGTGGAATTCCTTTGCCTAAGTAACTCTCTCTTGATAATAACACTTTGGAGTAATTAGAAAGAAGTTGAAAAAAAAAAAAAAAACTTTCAAGGATTAAAAATAAATAGATGAAATGAATTATGTTTGATATTTTTTTATCCTTTCTTTTCCTAGCTTTAATGTTAATAATATCAATTAAATGTTAATAATAAATT
>JAKCPI010024315.1:0-10221 GCA_023213315.1 Euborellia annulipes | reverse complement strand
TGTCACACCCAATTTTTCGTCGATGATACATAAAACTTAAATATCAAATTTCCAGCTACTACACTACTGTAGTATCTACTAACATTCCTGAGAAGATATACAGTATAAATTTGTAATTTTCCAAATTGTCATTATATAATTTGACAATCCTACTCATTTAGGCTGAACGCACACCAATTGAGCAAAAACGTTTTTTCGGACAAAATGTTTGGCTCAATGCCATCGCACACCAATTGAGCAAAACTTTTCGGACAAAACGTTTTGTCCAATGCCAACGCACACCGATTGAGCAAAATGTTTTGCCATTGACCATTTTGTTTAATGAATAGTTCTATGAAAAATGTCGGGCCCTGATGATGAAATGTGTGCTATTCTGTAATTCTGATTCTGTGTTCGATGCTGCCTAATTGCCAACTGATGGAGCAAAACGGACCCGAAGTTACTTATAAAATAGCCCTAGTCCTTCGGGTAATTTGATATCTGACATCTTCGGTGTGATTTTTGAGATAAGAAAATCTAGCGTCTTGCAAAACAGCATATTCCAGTTGTGCCCCATTAACCGTATTCTCAGGACTTAGGCCCAGCAGATTTTTTTCTTGTTTCCCAAACTGAAAACACGTTGTCTTTTCCAAACCATAGAGATACAGGACAATGCGACGAGTAACATGCGCGCAGTCCAACAAAATGTGTTCCAGGAGGCGTTCCAAAAATGGAAGAAACGATGGTTACGGTGTATTGCTAGTAGAGAATATTTTGAAGGAGAGAGTTCTTTAAATGTTGTACAATAAGCAATAAAGCTGAATACAGCAGAAGTTCGGTTTCTTTTTGTACACACCTCGTATATATAATATTGAGTCAATTGGAATAAAAATGAATGAAGAAACATAAAAAATATATTGATCCGGAACGGAAGTGCGGTTTTTTACGTCATCAAGATAACAAATGAACTCCAAGCCTCGAGGTGGGATAACTCACCGAACTTCTATTTTCATTAATTTCATGGACTCTTTTTTCCCTTTGATCAAACAGAAGAAGCAATTGTTCTTAGTTGGATGAACTGCTGGTGATTAAAACAATTAAAAAAAAAGAAAAAACGAATTCAAGAAAGAAAAATTAATGGACCACCGCAGTCGTCCTTATTTTTTAGCGAAGCCTTAAAACTAAAGGCTACTTTTGTGTAAGTTTCTCAAAATTTTAAGAATTACAAAATTATTAAAACAGAAAATATTTATTAAAGATTTAATAAATTAAGATTATTACAGTATAAATTTTGATATAATAAATTAAATATAGGTCCAGCCTATTTATTTAAAATAAAATTTACGCTATGCTTGATATATAAATAATAATTTCTATAATGATAATAAGTCTTGTGTAAAATGGCTGGCTGGATAAATTATTGTAAATATTTTTATTATCTTTTATTTTTTATTTTTTTTTGGTCGAGAAAATATATATATTTTCACATTATATGTTTAAGATTTTTTTTTTTTTGATATTTACTTATATATATATAGTATATTCTATTCTAAAGAAATTTTTTTACTTTCGTTTATATAGAACATGTTTTTATAATTTGGAAAGGTTCGACTAGAATTCTTTTTTTTTTTTTTTTCAAATAATAAATTTTTATCCTATATTTCACAACAATAAAGAGAAAATTTTTTTTTTTTTTTTAAGCTTTTTTATATATATATCTAGAAAACAAATTTTTTTTCTGTAAAAGAAAGAAAACATGGAAGATGTAATTTGTATTTATTTATTTACTTGTACTAATCTTTCCAACTATTTATTTCGAAATAAAAAAAAAAAAAACAAGAAAATTTCATGCTATAAGCTAAAAAGAGAAGACATAAAATTTCATATGGAGATTTTTGGTCCAGCCGGATGGTTTTAAGTTAATTAAATCAACCATAGAGAGAGAGAGACACGAGAATATTTTCAATTCCAAATAAAAAAAAGCGGCTCGGAATGACCTCATCTTTAATGGATGGTTACAAATTTAGGGTCCTTCCACACTTAGAAGTATTTTCACATGCTTACAAGAGCAGTCGCTGCTATAATTACTAAATTCTGTCGAGCGTTCAGCTAGCAAAAGATGTGTGAATTGTCATTCTAGCAACAAAAAAAGAACCTCATGTCAATAGATTAGACCAGGGCTGTACAACATGAGGCCCGCGAACTCTCTTTTAACAAATATTTTGACACAATAGTAGAAGAAAATCGATTTAGCAACTTTAAAAAAATCAAAAGAGAGATTTCAGTTGAGAATGTAGGCTGAGCAGACCTTAAACTGGGATTGCAATCAGATCCTTTTTATCAAGGAAGAACTAACTGAAACTGGATTAGCTCCAAAATGCCATCTATTGTTAAAAAATCTGTGATTGGTGGCACAGCACACAACTTTCTCTTACCTTCGGAAATCGAAAGTTGTGTTCTGTGCTTGTCACCATGGGCGTCCGCAGGGGGGGGGGCAACCAGGCACTTGCCCCCCCCTGGAAAATTAAAATGATACAAAAAATGTATAAAACAAAAAAAAAAAATACAAAAAAAACCTTTCTCAATATACATCCACCTTGCCGCGGTGAGAAAGCTTTAAATACTAAGAGATGCATAACATTATTAATATCAAAGTACGTTTTTTTAATTTATCTGGAAGTGACTTGCCCCCCCCTGCAAAAAATCCTGCGGACGCCCTTGCTTGTCACATCAGATTTTTTGTGACGACATATATTTAGTTTCCGACAGTACAGTACATTTGAATTCAAATTTTATAAACATGGGAGAATATTTATATTTTGTTAACCATTTCTCCTATCTTTCCTATGAAGTACAAGAGTAAAGTGGTCTTCAGAAGATTTCAAAGCCAAAATGAGAATATACATTTTAAAGAGTATCTAATAAATAATAGATTTTTGAATTTTAAACAAAATCGTTGGATCGAATTTTGAGAAAAACTGAAAAAGTGCATCAGTAAAGTACTAGTACTCTTTGGTCGATTTTGTTTAAAAAATTCGTATCACTTGCCAGGGGGGTGCCTAACTTAAAATATAAAATTTCAACTTCCTAGCTCTTTTTGTTCTTGAGATATTTTGTTCACAGACAGACCATGTCGCGAAAACCACTTTTTTTGATTCAGGGGACCTCAAAACGTGAAGACCCATCAAAATCTCGACAACGAATTTTTGACATGAATCCAATACTTCCTCTCTCTATATATTAACATATATATAGAGGTAAGAGAAAGTAAAAATGTGCAAAACTTGGGGCTCTTTTTTGTAATTTGATATTTTTCGAATAAATTAAAATAATACATCCGCGTTTTTTATTTTATATGCCATATCTATCAAGTCATTGATAAAGTTGCATACGAAGTATTTTATAATGCGGCTCTCCAAACCGTATTTTTTTAAAGCGCCCTTGCAATTGGACAGCCCTAGAATAGAAAGATAAAATACTGGAGGGAGGCTTTTTTCTTCAAGTATTCACTATTATTATTAATTGAAATTCCTACCGTTTATTGACCCGAGGTGCTTTTGTGTACGCAGACAAACACCTCAAACCCAACCGGCCATTTACCCCTGAAATTACTTTATTTCCTATCTCTACCTCTTCCTCGTGCGTTCATTTCTAGCTAATGAACTAATCTGTTTTTCTAGTTCCTTTTATCCAACTTCTTCTATCTTAGTTTCAAGGACTACCTCAATATCGGAGTGTAGCCTACTCCTTTCGAAGAATGCATCACTGATGGAGAACCTTTCAGAGGACGGGGTGTCACAGCAACTCCTCTCCTCGTAGAGGAGGATTAGCCGGTATGCCGGATTAGCAAGACTCTACTGTAATTTATATACTTTTCAACAAGTCTAACTCGATCAAGTGTGAAAGGCCCCATAAGAGAGAGAAAGAGACGAAGCAACAGACAACTAATTCATCAATCGCTATTTTTTTGTTTTTTTTAACGAATCCTTCTATCAAGATTTGATAGAAAATTTTTAAATTTTGACTTAACAAATTTAAAAATACATTTATCACTATTTGAGAAGAATTGAAATATAACACAAAGACTTTATATATATATAACAAGAAGAATAAATTTTTCGTTAACTAAAATATAATTTAAAGATATAAAAATATTATCATTTTTTTTTTTTTTTTTTTGTTGAAATAATCATTATAATAATGAATATTTATCTAAACTAGCAACAACAGGAAAGGAATAAAGAGATTTTGGAAAGATGCATTTCTTTATTTAATAGATCGTTTTTGAGTAGAAGGAGCTGTTGTTGTTGTAGTTGTTGTTGATGTTGTAGCGATGGCAGAAGGAGTTGCTGGTGTTGGATCGTCTTGAAATAATGGATTTTTCACCTCCATCTCTCCAGTCTGCAAAAATTTCAAAGATTGTTTAAAATATGTATTATTTAAATAATGAGAGCATTAGAAATTTTATTATCTGAAAATCAAAAATTTTAATAAAGACTTTTAAGGCTCAAACAGACAGAACGCGAAATTCGCGACGCTCAGGCTACGCGCGCATTTCGCGACGAAAGGCGTTTTTGCTAAGCCACACAGGCAGCGTTATCTGGGCGTACGATCCGGTATTGTGTACATGTATATTTTTCATTAACATCACTCATCTTGATGATAGTTCGCCTGTTCGCGCGAAGGAGTTGTAAATTTGTACAACTCGAAAAAGCTGTCGCGCGAAAGAGAGCGTTTACGCCTCGTAAGTTCGCCCCCTGTGTGACGGGGATGATACAGTCTTGCCTTATACAACATTTCGCGCCCTTTCGCGGCGTTGAAAAAACGCCAAGCGACGCGAATTTCGCGTTCTGTCTGTTTGAGCCTTTAATGTATCCAAAATATACAAATTCAAAATCATCAGTTTTAATTTGATTATTTTACAAGTTTATAAAATAATAGAAAGTATTTTTGGCCCTTAAGCTTGGTGCTTAAGGGCCAAAAATACACCAAGTAGGGGTTAGCGTGCTGGGCTTGTATACCAAGGGTCGCGGGTTCGGATCCCAGGCAGTCCGATGATTTTATTTAAGTCATTTGGATACCAAATGATTTAAATAAGAATGCCTGGACCCCAAATACATTTATATTCAAATAACGGTTATCGTCAAAAGTCTTAAATGGCCTGAGTTGCCGAAAAGAGTGAATTGTTATGGTGTGTGAGTGTGAGTGTGAATGAGAAAAAAGTGTGTTAAAAAAAGTATTTTTGAACAGAACTGTTTTTACTTTCAATTCAATGAAAATACATAAATTTCTTTTAGAATTTAATCAAATAGAAAAAATCTTATTTTCACTGCTATAAATTTATACAATAAATTATCCTCCAGGATGAAGGCTCTTCCTACTGAACTGCTCTTGAGAAAATTCAAATATTTTTTGATAAAAAATCCTATTTATGATGTAAATGAGATGTATATGTATGCGTTGACTATGTATGTATATATTATGTATGTGTGTGTATTTATGAGCATATGTATTGGTATATATATATATATATATATATATATATATGTGTGTGTATGTGTTTGTATATATATGTATGTATTTACAATATTTATTATAATGTATGTTGTATAAATCATGTAAATTGATGGCTACAATAAATTATTATTATCGTTTTTTATTTTTTTACAAAATACATATAACTTAACACCCATGTCTACAGAGAGCTAAGAGTGTTTATTAAAGCTTTTGTGGTTTGAATTATTATTATTAGGGGAATTTTTAATTATAGACCACATTTTTGTATTAATTTTATTTATTAAATATATAAATACTATACAACTGCTAATTCTTCAGCCTTTATCAAATAGTGTGCACTTGCTCCGACTCAAGCAAGTGAACTAACCGTCACGTTGGTTAAGGGCATTTTTAGGCTGAACGCACACCAATCGAGCAAAAACGTTTTGTCCAAGAGCAAAACGTTTTGCTCTATGTCAACGCACACCGATCGAGCAAAATGTTTTGCTAGAATAATATAAAATGTAAAAAAAATCAGAGCCCTTGAGGGGGGGCAAATTCCCCCACCCCCAAATAACGCCACTGGTGTTAAGAATGAGTTTTAGTGAATTAGAATGGGATACATACCGATGCCAAACCTGGACATTCATAAACGGTGTAATCGCCTTCTTCATTTTCATCATCACTTTCTGGTTCAGAAACGGATCCAGTTCTTTCATTATTTTGCGCGCTTCGGCACCTATCAAAAAATCAATTCAAATAATTAGTTACAAATTCTCTTTATTTTAATAATATTATAAAATAATTTAATTCAAGAAAAGTTTTGTTTGAAGGTTTTTTAAACAGCTCACAAACTCATCTCGAAATTATTTATTTATAAAAATTTATTCAAATTTTTATTTATATATTTAGAGATAAGAAGTAAAGAGTATTTAAGATCAAAAGTAATTAGATACAGGAACCTCTTTTAACTAGTTTCCATAATGAATGAAACCAGAGCCGTTTCGGGAAAACTATATTCTCCCATCATCAGTCTTTGAAACTAGGGGACATATACAATGAGAAAGACTGTTAAAGTTTTCCCAAAACGTCTCGGTAATTGTTGAAAATCGGAGGCTTCAATTTTTGGCTGCTCCTCCTGTACATGCTTAGGTTTAGTTGGAGAAATATTTTTATACCCTTTCTTACTTTTCTAATAACAAATTTTGAAAATAATATCATATATTTTTTAAATATTCCTAAAAATTAAAGATTTTTTCCGGACACGACGAGGATTTCAGATTAATACAGGATTGCTAAGGCGTCGAAAATGTTCAAGATTTCGATTTTTATTTGGACAAAGAGAGGCATCATGATAATTCCTAAAAAAAAAAAAAAATAAATAAATAATATTTTTATATAAAAATTAAGCCCCCCCCCCCCTACAATTGTTTTTAAACTAATGTATTTCTCAATTTTATACAATTCTTGAAGGTTACTTTGAAGCTTTGCAGGGTGTACGTGCAGATTTTTTTAAAATCATTTTAAACAATTATTTTACAGAAATTTTATGATTGTACAGTTTCGGTCATCTAGTGTGACCATCATCAGGCCTGGAATACACATAAAATACTCGTATATATCAATATTTTAAAAAACATAGGACATTACCATTTTATCATAATTGCATTCTTACTTTCATAATATTTAAATTACAAAATTTTTTGTCTTAATGCGTAATTTATAAAGCCTGAAAAGCTTCAAAGTAAACCTTCAAGAATTGATGAAATTCTGCTTGAGCTGTTTCTTGGATAGATCAATTTTATACTTTTCTTTTACCACTTTTTTTTTCAACACTCACACTTTTTTCTGTTTCACACTCACACACACACACACACAGATTCACACGTCTTTTCGGCAACTCAGGCCATATAAGACTGTTAACTATAACGGTTATTTGAATATATATGTATTTGTGGTCCAGGCGTTTTGTTTAAGGGGCTTCAGGAGGCTGTTCGCATGTTTTTGCCGATAAGATGGCGTTAGGCGTCTTAAAAATTTAGCCAAAAAGCTCAACTATTACGAAAATTTGCCAACAGATGGCACAATGGTCTGATAATGCCGGCTGTTAGACTAGCCTGGCATCTTTTGCAAGAGTACTGAACTATTTGGTCGTTAATTTTTAAATAAATACGAAATTTTTTTTACTTTGTCACCATTATAGGTTGGATATTAATGATTTTTACATTTTTAGAATAAAAAAAAATTACAATTTTCATAAAAAGTGTTTTTTTTTATTCTATTATGTAAAATGCTCACGAATTTAAATCATTAAAAAAAAAACGCATAAAAAATACTTTAAAATTCCTCAGTAGTTTCGGACTAAAGATTCAATGTGTCCTCCTGATAAGCACCTTAAGAAGCCTGTTTTACTCAATAGAGGCTTCTTCCTGCCTGCTAATCTCAAGATCACATCTCAATAGTTCAGAGACACATTCCATCAATCAAGATAAATATATTTTACCCTTCCATAGCGATAATTTGTTGCTTCTGATGCTGGTAATGGTACATTTGTGCGGATTGTGCAAGTCGTCGATCACCGGTTGGTGAGATTTCTTTATTGTTCGGACCAGTAACGCCATATGCGGGATACTCAACATCGGCAGCTGCTTTTGCTTTTTTTTGCAATCTGAAATGAATAAATATTTATTGATTAAAATCAAGATAATAAAGAAAAGGGAAGATTATTTAAAGTATTTTTTTTCTTAAATAAAAAAATCACTTCATTTAGGAACTATGATATTTAATAAAGTAAATAAAAATATTTATTACAAGCGAAGAAAGATTGATTTCTTTTACAAGGCAAATATCATTTCTTTTTATTATTTCACATAAAGAAACGATACGGAATATTAGAAAACTTAAAGATATTTCGGAGAATTAAGTAAGGTGATGCTGTTTAATTTAGAAAATCAAGGCTTCATCCGGCTAAAAATAAGTATAAATCAGGACCGGATATAGGGATGGGGCAGTGGGGGCATGTGCCCCAGGCGGCAGATATCAGGAGGCGGCAATTAAAGAAAGATTTACTAAAAAAAAAGGCAACTTTTAAGGACGGGGCGGCAAATTAAATTTTGCCCCCCCCCCCCTAAAAAATCTCCTAGTTCCGGCCCTGGTATAAATTCACAACTATTTCGATTATCGTGATGTCGCGGTTTATAATTTGATACTAAAATCCCAATAATTCAGTTTAAAGGAAATTATTGCGAGTTTTGATTGGAATTGCCAATTATTGTGCCAATTATAATCGAACAGCGTTCTTTAACAGCTTGGTTAAGCGTAGAAAGAAAAATGAAAAATGATGGTAAACAAGGTCCCAAAAGAGATTAAAATCCGAGAAATAAACCCTCGGTCTGTATTATGTTTTATTTATTATTGGTTAATTGAAACGTGAAATCTAATGCTTATTCAATAATATTATTTTCAAATTAAAAGAAATTATGTAAGAGTTCACGTGTCAATCAAATCAAATATTTATTGAAACTCTACCGCAATCAATAAAAGATATTAATTAACTATAAATGCATATTTCTCACGAATTTGTGCACATGTATGTTTTTATAATCCTACAAGGACTGCGGATGGACAAATAAAATTTTGTTCGAAACGTCTGCTTTTCGACATTTGGCATCCAAAGGCTCTCTTTATTTGATGAGCCTGTACTTGCTCTTTTCCATTCCATTTTATTAAAAAGATTTAAACGCAATCGTTGGAAGTGTTCCGCGAGAATTTTTATAAAGAGGTTTATAAGAAATGAATATACCTGCCTAACAATTCAAGTCCAAAACAGCATGGAGACATCAAATATAAATGGTTTGACATAGGATGCTAGGATGAACATTGGGGCAAGAAAATCTGGGATCGGCAGACAATAAAAGCAGTGTCTGCTGTAAACAAACTTTTAGGATATAACAGGGAATATACAGGGTGATTCTTTATGTAGTTTGCAACTTCAATCATTTGTAATTATTATAAAAACCTCTTACAGACTTGGTGTATATGTCATTATATTGCAAAACACTTGTGACAAATTCATTACGACTCCATGTGTGCACCATAAACACATCCTGCCCAGTATTTCCGTGGTAACAGAAGCCATGGCTGTAGTGATGCGAGTCAAGATTTTCAAATAGTCCCACAGAAAGAAGTCCAGTGATGTGAAATCTGGAGATCGTGGTGGTCAAGCACCACCTACCCACTTATCTGGGAAACGTTGATCAAAGAATTCCCTGACGGCTGCCAGCGCAGCGCCCTATGTGTCCATCGTGATCTTCTTTATCCAACTGTGGAATAAGGAAGTTCTGGAGCATATCCAGCTAAGTGATGCAGGTTGTGGTGATCTCAGCAAAGAAGAAAGGTCCGTACATCTTTTCTCTTGAAACAGCGCAAAAAAAACATTCACTTTGGGGCTGTTACGTGCCAGCTGCACCTGCCTATGTGGTTTTTCCGTGTCCCAAATGAGACAGCAGTCATAAAATTCCTTGATCAACAGATAAGTCGTGCTGGACAATTGCCTAGCCGCTACGGTCTCCAGATTACACACCACAAGACTTCTTTCTGTGGGGTTTTGTGAATGATAGGGTACACCCTTCACCTAACTGAAAATCTTGATGAACCAAGATATCTCATCACAACAACCATCGCTTCTGTTACCCCGGAAATGCTGGTTGCTAGCTTAGCAGGAAATGGAGTTTCATTGGAATATGC
>JAKCPI010024314.1:0-18159 GCA_023213315.1 Euborellia annulipes | reverse complement strand
TGCGTCACAGTCAATGCACACCACTGTTAGAGAATAGGATGGGCAATTGAAGAATTTTTAATGTATTTGAATAAATTTTCTATTTTCAGTAAAAAAATTCGGAATAATTTTAAAATTCATTAGCCAATATAATTTTCCGTATAAAGAAAGAAATAAATCGTCACACTGACTTATCAAATAACCTTTCGTATATACTAATATTTAAAATATTTTACTTGATAGGTAGAAACAGGCGTGATTGTAGTTTTTTCATGAGCAATATTTGGAGTTGGGGAACAATTGGCAATGGGCGGTGAATGTTGAGGGGGTCAATCTAGGTGAAATCGGGCTTTCCACGCTACTTCTTCGTGCTGTGCAAGCCGCTGATGTTCCAACTAAAGTGGAAAAAGTATTTAAAAAAATTTGGAGATGATGTTCCCCCTCCAAGTGCATTGCTGCTTGGAACAAATTCCGGCGCCTGGGGAGTGACCTAAAACAAGGAAAGAGTTTATTAATGAAAAATATTCTTTTTTTTTATACTTAAAAATAAAAGTAAAATTTCTTTCTGATGTAAATTAAAAGTCACGCTACATTTCTCTGTTTTCAATTATTTTATATATATAATTAAAGACTTGTTTTTAATTTTTGTTAAGGGCACAAAGGCAAAACAATCTAACAAGACTTTAACTATATATGGTAAAACATTTAATATCTGCCACCAATAAATTTAGATTGAAACGTCGTGAGATTTTGAGTTTTTTATAGGTGAAAAGACAACTCCCCTCCTGGTTGCTGCCACCTCTACAGATACTTTTAAGTGAAATTTCTTCATCTAACTCAGTGATTCTCACCTTTTTGATATAAAAAAAAAAAAAACAATTTCTGTTCATGTAAAATGAGTACCTTTATTAAAGCACCCTCTATTTTATTCATGTGATTATTTCATTGTTTTTTAAAAATAATATGAAAAATTTTTAATGGAAACTTATATTTTTAACAAAAACAATGAAATAATCACATGAGAAAACGCAAGGGGTTAACTCTGGCATCTATTGTAAATAAGAATTGAATGAACGTATAGAGTTTCAGTCAAGAAAAAAATTCCTGGCTGAAAAAACAATAAACATTTAATTTATATCTTTATATATAATATTTAATATATATATAAGTTTAAATATAAAAACAAATTCTAATTAGAATCTTTCGATAAAGATTACAAACTTTGGGCCATGCAACTAAACTACTTTCTTTGGAGCAAGCTAACAATTAGGATTTGAAGAAAGAAGTGAGCTTCATTTTTGGAAATATTTTAATTAATTAGAGTTAAGGAGAAAATAACCAAGCGGTTGCTGCTTTCCACATAAAATAATTTATTTGGCATATATTCCGGATTGCGTTAAACAATAGCGGTTAGGCAATCTAAAAAATTTGTCAAATAAATTATTTTAATGTGGAAAGCAACCACTGGTTTATTTTCTCCTTAACTTTAACGAATTGTCCCAACATTTTTAATTTCTTTTAATATTTTAATTTAATTTTTTTAAATGCAGTCTCTATTAATTTACCATTTGAGGAAAATTATGCAATCAAATCTTCTTGTAGATGATTTTTAATGGGGGGAGACCAATAAAGACAATATTTTCTAGCAAATTTGTTATCTTAAATTTTCTTTCAAAATATAGTTAGCACATTTCTTTTTTCAAATAATACAGTCAACGGCTAGTTTTATTGGAATACATTTGTTGAGCAAGGATCTTTTCCTTTGAGCTTTCAAAATTTTCGCCCCCGGGTCTGGCGTAGTAGGTAGCGTGCCTACCTCCTATACCAAACGTCGCGGGTTCGGACCCAGGCAGTCCGATGATTTTATTTAAGCCATTTGGATACCAGATGGCTTAAATAGAAAATGCCTGAACACCAAATTGATTTATTAATTACAACGGTTATCGTCAAAGTCTTATATGGCCTAAGTTGCCGAAAAGACTGTGTGAATGTGTGTGTGAGTGTGAGTGTGAATGAAAAAAAGTGTGAATGTTTTAAAAAAAAAAAAAAAAAAAAAAAATTTTCTATTGTTGCATATAAATTTAGCAACTCTATTTTAAACAATTAAATACATTTTTCTTATTACTTTTTTAAGTGAAGCATGTTCCAGGCTGAGTCCCGCTAAATTAGTTGTAATATTATTTGTAGGAGTATTTGTCGTTTGACGGTTCTGAAACAAAAAAAAAAAAAAAAAAAAAATTAGTTTTTAGGAAAAAATATGATTGTTAGAAAAAAAGGAATTATTAAATCTTAATATTTGAACTTAATAAAATTCATAAAAAAGAGAATTTATAGAATATATTAAATATTTTTAAAGATTAAATTAATTGATTTATATCAGTCTTAGCCATAGTCCTATGTACAATCTACAATAAATAATACAAACAATCCCCTTCACCAAACTAAAATAAGTTTTGGCTCTTAATTATTTGGATGTTTTTCATAAAATGTTTTTAATTAATCTCTCAGAAAAAGATTAATTTTAAAAATAAAATTTATATATATAGCTTATATAAATGAAGAATTTATACAAGAGTTTATTTTTTTTATGTCATTTAATTATTTATTGATGATTAAAAAAAAAAAAAAATATCTGCTCAAATTTTTTGAAAATCAAAAATATATTTGTTTAAAGTTTTCTTAATAAAAATAAATAAAAAGCATGTAACATTTTTTTTTTCAAATATGAAATCGTATTAATAATCGAAGGCTTTTATTCAAATAAATCTAACATATGGCATTACATTTTTACCAACACTTTAGAAATGGAGTTAATGACAACAATAACTCTTTTCTAAAGTGGACTACGACGAAATAGACTATTGGTGAAAGAAATCAGCTGTTTCTTGTCTATTTATCAGACAAAATTATCTGAACAAACTTTTGGTATCGATCTGTCAAAAAAAGAAATGACAATTTACTTATGTCATTTATTTCTATTTGCCAAGTTAAATAAAATGACAAATGTAAACCATTTCTTTTAGTTGGAACTTTACCAAAAGTTGATCAATTTGATATTTATATCTGAAATTTCATTTGTTATATGGACCCTGTTACGCATTCGTGTGTCAAGCGCCACCTACCGAGTTTTGAGAAAATCAACATTAAAGTTTTTTGTTTTCATTGGATTATATATAATTTTTTTTGTCAAATTTGCAAGTAACATTACAATATAAATTGTTTTTAGGACATATTTCATAAAAAATACTATTAATTATAGCATTTGTAACAATATTCCGTGCTTAACTCAATTTTTTGGCGCTTGACACACTAATGGATAACAGGATATGACAGACTAACAAGTACAGTATAATTAAAGAAAATCTTGAATAGCCAAAATTGTTTATGATTATAAACCTGTCAGCAAAAATCACACTTAGGAATTGAAGTGATTTTACTTATTTATTTTAAAACCAAAGAAATATTATTCTCATTAAAACAATAACAACATTCTTATAAATTAACGAAATGTCAAAGTGATTTTTATGTAAATTAAAAATCAAAATTAACTTGTTTCATTAAATATAAATGCCTGAACCCCCAATATATATATTAGTTATCGTCTAAAGTCTTAAATGGCTTAAGTTGCCGAAAAGACTGTGTGAGTGTGAGTGTGAGTGAGAAAAAAGTGTGAATGCTTTTTTATAAAAAAACAAACTTGTTTCTTTTAAATTTCACAAGAATTATTTTTTATTAAATAAAAAATAATCAACTTTAAAAGAGGACATTTATTAGGATATTATATCTACCATATGTAGGCTTACTCATTTTTTAAATTAATTAAAAATGAATATACAATTTGATAAAATAAAAATAATGACAGAAACAGATAAATTAGTGTCAAACCTTTGTTATTATTTTGATAAATTAATTACTGAAATCAGTTTAAGTTTTTTTAAAGTAAATTTCAACCCCAGTCAGTGTATATATCAAAATTAATATAAAACAAAAAAGGTAAAGTTAATAAAAAAAAAGATGAAGATTACCATGTAAGTGGCTAGTTTAGATTCCTGTGGAACACCATTCGCTTGTGGATATGATAAAAAGATCTGGTCCATTCTGTCCTCACAACCAGAATCTGAAAACAACGCCAGGCCTATATGGAGATTAATATAAAATTCAAATCAATTAAAAAAAAAAAAAAAAAAACTGCCCATTATAAAAAAAACCAACCAATCACCAAAAGTGTGAGATGCAAAAGCATTTATTTTATTAATATGAAAGAAATAAAAGGGTTAATAGGGAAATAAATCTTACATGAGGATTCTTGAGACTTGACTCTATTATCTGGGAAAGAAGCAATATTTCCAGGGAAAATGATGTTGTTATGATTTCTAGGCAGAAGCAGAGATTCCTCCCCTTGATAGCATGCAGCTGCTGCGCCCATGCTTGAAAGGTTTAAAAAGTTTGCCCTGCTGGTCAAAGACACAGCTGGTTTTCTGACACCTTCCGATATATCGTCCATGGCTAGAAGCAGCGCTTTTTTTTTCTTTCTTTTTTATTTTACATTTATAAAAAAAAATAAATATATTTAATACAAACTTTACATTGAATTTATTTTCGTATTTGGGTAGATATACAATCCGATATAAAAAGTGGTGTTAGGTTGAGTTTATATGTCATAGTCAAATGATTAAAAAACCACTTGGGCAGAAAAAAAAAACCTTGTCGTCGTTAGTGGTCGGCTAAATAACAAAAGCTTCGTAGCTCGGATTGGGCTCGAGTGCGCATGCGCTCGTCATAACTTCGGCTTTTTCCGTCAATCGGCTCATAGCGCACACTTCAAATCTCTATTTTATTTAAAAATTTTATATTTTTTTTTTATCATTTTTTTTTTATTTACAAATGTTTGATATATGAATGAATGAAAAAAAATGGAAATTTTTTAATACAAGCAATCGGAAAACAAATAACTTTGGGAATAAGGGCTACCAACTGTAGAGGAACCCTACTTGCTCACACTTTATTTAATTTATTATTATTATATAATTATTTATTGCTAAAAACTAGTACTTTACTGATGTACTTTTTTTTTTTAGTTTTTTCTAAATTTCTTGAAATTTTCTTTAAAGATTTCTTTCAAATTTTAAATATTTTCTTATTTCTTCTTTTCAATTTAAATTGTGCCTCTGGAGTATTAGTACTTTACTGGTGTACTTTTTTAGTTTTTCCAATTTTATAAAAAAAAAATGACCGATTAATAGCATTTATAATTTTTTTTTTTATTTAAATCATGGATATTTCCTTATATAGGTCAATGAACGCGCCATATTTGCCCTGCTGATCTCAAGGTCAAGTTCAAGGTTATTGACGATAAAGTTTTTTTTTAACACACACTTTTTTTGTCATTCACACTCACACCCCAACACACATTCACAGAATCTTTTCGGCAACTTAGGCCAAGGGCGGGATACAAAGGGGGGGGGGGGGGGGGGGTAAAGGGGTACCACCCCCCCCCCCCCCGAGATTCAAAAAAAATACTTTTTTTTCGCAAAAAAAATGTATTTTGAATGTAAAATTTTTAAAATTAATACTTAAAAATTTTGATGTGTATTTATATTCTGGCAAACAATTACAGAATGCGCTTTGATATTGCCGAAATTAAAAAAAATAGTGTGCTGTGCGACGAGTCACACCAGATTACCCCCCCCCCCCCCCCCCGAGAAACACCTCTGGATCCGCCCTTGACTTAGGCCATATAAGACTTTGACAAAAACCGTTATTAATTAATCTTAAAACTACCTAATCCGTCATATCGTCCAAAGAAATAATAAAAAATATCTGGTGTTACTGGTCGTACAGCACAAACTCAATCTTATCTTCGGTAATTGAAAGTTGTGTTCTGTAATTGTCACACCCAATTTTCGTCGATGATACATAAACTTAAATATCAAATTTCCAGCTACTACACTGTAGTATCTACTAACATTCCTGAGAAGATATACAGTATAAATTTGTAATTTTCCAAATTGTCATTATATAATTTGACAATCCTACTCATTTAGGCTGAACGCACACCAATTGAGCAAAAACGTTTTCGGACAAAATGTTTGGCTCAATGCCATCGCACACCAATTGAGCAAAACTTTTCGGACAAAACGTTTTGTCCAATGCCAACGCACACCGATTGAGCAAAATGTTTTGCCATTGACCATTTTGTTTAATGAATAGTTCTATGAAAAATGTCGGGCCCTGATGATGAAATGTGTGCTATTCTGTAATTCTGATTCTGTGTTCGATGCTGCCTAATTGCCAACTGATGGAGCAAAACGCACCCGAAGTTACTTATAAAATAGCCCTAGGGTAATTTGATATCTGACATCTTCAGTGTGATTTTTGAGATAAGAAAATCTTGCAAAACAGCATATTCCAGTTGTGCCCCATTAACCGTATTCTCAGGACCTAGGCCCAGCAGATTTTTTCTTTGTTTCCCAAACTGAAAAACACGTTGTCTTTTCCAAACCATAGAGATACAGGACAATGCGACGAGTAACATGCGCGCAGTCCAACAAAATGTGTTCCAGGAGGCGTTCCAAAAATGGAAGAAACGATGGTTACGGTGTATTGCTAGTAGAGAATATTTTGAAGGAAAGAGTTCTTTAAATGTTGTACAATAAGCAATAAAGCTGATCACAGCAGAAGTTCGGTTTCTTTTTGTACACACCTCGTATATATAATATTGAGTCGTCAATTGGAATAAAAATGAATGAAGAAACATAAAAAATATATTGATCCGGAACGGAAGTGCGGTTTTTTACGTCATCAAGATAACAAATGAACTCCAAGCCTCAAGGTGGGATAACTCACCGAACCATGGGCGTACCCAGCGAGGGGCAGGGGGGGGGCAGCTGCCCCCCCCTAGAAGCAAAAAAAAAAAAAAATTAAACGTTTATAAAGAGGTGAAACGAAACAAAATTGGTGGATAGCGGCGGCGAATGATTATTTTTGTTAGGACTCGAGGGTTTTTAGGCCTTTAATTCGAAGGCTTTTCCCCTCTATATTAAAAATAGCTATGTCCCAATCTGGACGACCATGATCTGACCATGACCCCCCTAGATTTGATCCTGGGTACGCCCATGCACCGAACTTCTATTTTCATTAATTTCAAGGACTCTTTTTCCCTTTGATCAAACAGAAGAAGCAATTGTTCTTAGTTGGATGAACTGCTGGTGATTAAAACAATTAAAAAAAAAGAAAAGAAAAATTAATGGACCACCGCAGTCCTCCTTATTTTTTAGCGAAGCCTTAAAACTAAAGGCTACTTTTGTGTAAGTTTCTCAAAATTTTAAGAATTACAAAATTATTAAAACAGAAAATATTTATTAAAGATTTAATAAATTAAGATTATTACAGTATAAATTTTGATATAATAAATTAAATATAGGTCCAGCCTATTTATTTAAAATAAAATTTACGCTATGCTTGATATATAAATAATAATTTCTATAATGATAATAAGTCTTGTGTAAAATGGCTGGCTGGATAAATTATTGTAAATATTTTTATTATCTTTTATTTTTTATTTTTTTTGGTCGAGAAAATATATATATTTTCACATTATATGTTTAAGATTTTTTTTTTTTTTGATATTTACTTATATATATATAGTATATTCTATTCTAAAGAAATTTTTTTACTTTCGTTTATATAGAACATGTTTTTATAATTTGGAAAGGTTCGACTAGAATTCTTTTTTTTTTTTCAAATAATAAATTTTTATCCTATATTTCACAACAATAAAGAGAAAATTTTTTTTTTTTTTAAGCTTTTTTATATATATATCTAGAAAACAAATTTTTTTTCTGTAAAAGAAAGAAAACATGGAAGATGTAATTTGTATTTATTTATTTACTTGTACTAATCTTTCCAACTATTTATTTCGAAATAAAAAAAAAAAACAAGAAAATTTCATGCTATAAGCTAAAAAGAGAAGACATAAAATTTCATATGGAGATTTTTTGGTCCAGCCGGATGGTTTTAAGTTAATTAAATCAACCATAGAGAGAGAGAGACACGAGAATATTTTCAATTCCAAATAAAAAAAAGCGGCTCGGAATGACCTCATCTTTAATGGATGGTTACAAATTTAGGGTCCTTCCACACTTAGAAGTATTTTCACATGCTTACAAGAGCAGTCGCTGCTATAATTACTAAATTCTGTCGAGCGTTCAGCTAGCAAAAGATGTGTGAATTGTCATTCTAGCAACAAAAAAGAACCTCATGTCAATAGATTAGACCAGGGCTGTACAACATGAGGCCCGCGAACTCTCTTTTAACAAATATTTTGACACAATAGTAGAAGAAAATCGATTTAGCAACTTTAAAAAAATCAAAAGAGAGATTTCAGTTGAGAATGTAGGCTGAGCAGACCTTAAACTGGGATTGCAATCAGATCCTTTTTATCAAGGAAGAACTAACTGAAACTGGATTAGCTCCAAAATGCCATCTATTGTTAAAAAATCTGTGATTGGTGGCACAGCACACAACTTTCTCTTACCTTCGGAAATCGAAAGTTGTGTTCTGTGCTTGTCACCATGGGCGTCCGCAGGGGGGGGAACCAGGCACTTGCCCCCCCCCTGGAAAATTAAAATGATACAAAAAAATGTATAAAACAAAAAAAAAAAAATACAAAAAAAACCTTTCTCAATATACATCCACCTTGCCGCGGTGAGAAAGCTTTAAATACTAAGAGATGCATAACATTATTAATATCAAAGTACGTTTTTTTTAATTTATCTGGAAGTGACTTGCCCCCCCCTGCAAAAAATCCTGCGGACGCCCTTGCTTGTCACATCAGATTTTTTGTGACGACATATATTTAGTTTCCGACAGTACAGTACATTTGAATTCAAATTTTATAAACATGGGAGAATATTTATATTTTGTTAACCATTTCTCCTATCTTTCCTATGAAGTACAAGAGTAAAGTGGTCTTCAGAAGATTTCAAAGCCAAAATGAGAATATACATTTTAAAGAGTATCTAATAAATAATAGATTTTTGAATTTTAAACAAAATCGTTGGATCGAATTTTGAGAAAAACTGAAAAAGTGCATCAGTAAAGTACTAGTACTCTTTGGTCGATTTTGTTTAAAAAATTCGTATCACTTGCCAGGGGGGTGCCTAACTTAAAATATAAAATTTCAACTTCCTAGCTCTTTTTGTTCTTGAGATATTTTGTTCACAGACAGACCATGTCGCGAAAACCACTTTTTTTGATTCAGGGGACCTCAAAACGTGAAGACCCATCAAAATCTCGACAACGAATTTTTGACATGAATCCAATACTTCCTCTCTCTATATATTAACATATATATAGAGGTAAGAGAAAGTAAAAATGTGCAAAACTTGGGGCTCTTTTTTGTAATTTGATATTTTTCGAATAAATTAAAATAATACATCCGCGTTTTTTATTTTATATGCCATATCTATCAAGTCATTGATAAAGTTGCATACGAAGTATTTTATAATGCGGCTCTCCAAACCGTATTTTTTTAAAGCGCCCTTGCAATTGGACAGCCCTAGAATAGAAAGATAAAATACTGGAGGGAGGCTTTTTTCTTCAAGTATTCACTATTATTATTAATTGAAATTCCTACCGTTTATTGACCCGAGGTGCTTTTGTGTACGCAGACAAACACCTCAAACCCAACCGGCCATTTACCCCTGAAATTACTTTATTTCCTATCTCTACCTCTTCCTCGTGCGTTCATTTCTAGCTAATGAACTAATCTGTTTTTCTAGTTCCTTTTATCGAACTTCTTCTATCTTAGTTTCAAGGACTCCCTCAAAATCGGAGTGTAGCCTACTCCTTTCGAAGAATGCATCACTGATGGAGAACCTTTCAGAGGACGGGGTGTCACAGCAACTCCTCTCCTCGAAGAGGAGGATTAGCCGGTATGCCGGATTAGCAAGACTCTACTGTAATTTATATACTTTTCAACAAGTCTAACTCGATCAAGTGTGAAAGGCCCCATAAGAGAGAGAAAGAGACGAAGCAACAGACAACTAATTCATCAATCGCTATTTTGTTTGTTTTTTTTGACGAATCCTTCTACCAAGATTTGATAGAAAATTTTTAAATTTTGACTTAACAAATTTAAAAATACATTTATCACTATTTGAGAAGAATTGAAATATAACACAAAGACTTTATATATATATAACAAGAAGAATAAATTTTTCGTTAACTAAAATATAATTTAAAGATATAAAAATATTATCATTTTTTTTTTTTTTTTGTTGAAATAATCATTATAATAATGAATATTTATCTAAACTAGCAACAACAGGAAAGGAATAAAGAGATTTTGGAAAGATGCATTTCTTTATTTAATAGATCGTTTTTGAGTAGAAGGAGCTGTTGTTGTTGTAGTTGTTGTTGATGTTGTAGCGATGGCAGAAGGAGTTGCTGGCGTTGGATCGTCTTGAAATAATGGATTTTTCACCTCCATCTCTCCAGTCTGCAAAAATTTCAAAGATTGTTTAAAATATGCATTATTTAAATAATGAGAGCATTAGAAATTTTATTATCTGAAAATCAAAAATATTAATAAAGACTTTTAATGTATCTAAAATATACAAATTCAAAATCATCAGTTTTAATTTGATTATTTTACAAGTTTATAAAATAATAGAAAGTATTTTTGGCCCTTAAGCACCAAGCTTAAGGGCCAAAAATACTTACACCAAGTAGGGGTTAGCGTGCTGGGCTTGTATACCAAGGGTCGCGGGTTCGGATCCCAGGCAGTCCGATGATTTTATTTAAGTCATTTGGATACCAAATGATTTAAATAAGAAAGCCTGGACCCCAAATACATTTATATTCAAATAACGGTTATCGTCAAAAGTCTTATATGGCCTGAGTTGCCGAAAAGAGTGAATTGTTATGGTGTGTGAGTGTGAGTGTGAATGAAAAAAAGTGTGTTAAAAAAAGTATTTTTGAACAGAACTGTTTTTACTTTCAATTCAATGAAAAAACATAAATTTCTTTTAGAATTTAATCAAATAGAAAAAATCTTATTTTCACTCATAATAACATAGGTTTGTTTTTTCCTAAAAGCTTGACAAATTTCAAATTTTAATTAAAAAATTCGGATATTATTGCTATAAAATTATACAATAAATTATCCTCCAGGATGAATGCTCTTCCTACTGAACTGCTCTTGAGAAAATTCAAATATTTTTTGATAAAAAATCCTATTTATGATGTAAATGAGATGTATATGTATGCGTTGACTATGTATGTATATATTATGTATGTGTGTGTATTTATGAGCATATGTATTGGTATATATATATATATATATATATAT
The DNA here is from genome assembly GCA_023213315.1 of Euborellia annulipes. Classification (NCBI taxonomy): domain Eukaryota; kingdom Metazoa; phylum Arthropoda; class Insecta; order Dermaptera; family Anisolabididae; genus Euborellia; species Euborellia annulipes. The sequence continues at coordinate 6,827 of JAKCPI010024314.1, read as the reverse complement.
ATATATGTGTGTATGTGTTTGTATATATATGTATGTATTTACAATATTCATTATAATGTATGTTGTATAAATCATGTAAATTGATGGCTACAATAAATTATTATTATCGTTTTTTATTTTTTTACAAAATACATATAACTTAACAGTGGCGGTCCCAGGATTTTGTCAAGGGGGGGGCCCAATTTTTTTTTTTTTTTTTTTTATTCATTTAATCTCTTTTTTTTGGCAGCGAAGGCCATTTAGACCTATTTTATATATTTATTTCACCTGGTTTGGTAGCCAATGGCCCAAAATTTATGATGTAGGGAAGGTAAAGAATAGGGTGGCGCAAAAATCCGACTAATTTTTTTTTCGACCTCGTGTTAGTCTAAATCAGAAGAGAGGTCGATTTGCACGTATTTTACATGAAATCTAATATGTTAAACAATATATCGTGAATAGAATATTTAAAAACTAATTTTTTTTTTTCAAAATTACACAATAAAGATAATTTTATCACGAATCCAATGAGGTACGGTTGCCTGCGGAAAACATGTGCTGAATCTCGGTTGTTGCGGTTACTTTACGATACACTTTTTCGGTTTTTTTTTAGATTTTCTCAAAATTTCCTCTTACGATTTTGATTAAAATTCAAAAAACAATTATTTTTTAGACTCTCTTTAAAATATTCTCATTTTCGGGTTGAAATCTTTTAATTTTACTCTTGTACTTCATAGGAAAGAGAAGAAATGGTTGGCATGGTAACAAAATATAAATATTTTCCTATACTTATAAATTTTACATCTTGAATTCGAATGTACCGTACTGTCAGAAATTAAAAATATCTCGACACAAACAAATCTGGTGTGAGAAGCACAGGACATAATTTTCGATTCTTCTTAGGTAATCGAAACTTATGTACCATGGCAACCATTTCTCCTATCTTTCCTATGAAGTACAAGAGTAAATTAAAGTGTTCTTCAAAAGTTTTCAACCCGATAATGAGAATATACATTTATTTAAAAAAAAAAATTGTTTTTTGAATTTTAATCAAAACGTAAGAGGGAATTTTGAGAAAATCTAAAAAAACCCGAAAAAGTGCATCTGTAAAGTAACCGCAGCAACCCGGATTCAGCACAGGTTTTCCGCAGGCAACCGTACATCATTGGATTCGTGATAAAATTATCTTTATTGTGTAATTTTGAAAAAAAAATTAGTTTTTAAATTTGTAATTAATTATAGTTTGCAAAGGAATTTTTCAGGCAACCTATTCAAGATATATTATTTAACATATTAAATTTCATGTAAAATAAGTTTCATCCAATAAACAGCTGGGTGCAAATCGACCTCTCTTCGGATCCCCTACTATATGACAATATTTTAGTTTCTCATGTTTTAAGAGACCTCTCCAAAGATGAGCTCAAAAAAAATTTTTAAGGGTTGAAAATTTGAGAAACGTATTTTTTCTCGTCTAAAATTTTACCATAACGAGAAAAAAAAATCAATTTTTGACGAATTTAAAATTTTTAAAAATTTTGAGGGGGGTATGGAAAAATTTTTGAAAATGAGGCATTGAAATTTGCGTTTTTAGATACCCTGAGACGTGAAAAATTTATAATTTTTTTGTTTAGTTTTAAAATATTAAATAAAACTTTTGAATTTTTGTCTGTCCAAAGGGGGGCCCGGGCCCCCTCTGGGCCCCCCCCCCCCCTGGGACCGCTAGTGTAACTTAACACCCATGTCTACAGAGAGCTAACAAGGAGTCCCCACGGGTTGTGAGTCACCGATTTTTTTCAAACTCATAGGATTTGAAGATTAGTATCTGGACATCTATATTGAAAAAATATTTGTTAATTTAATTTCAATTTAAAAAAAATTAATATGAGAGATACTGTATATACGGATAAAAAATTGAAATTAAAAAAAAATGTCCGCAACAAGAATCGAACTAGCGACTCCTTGTTTACTAGACTGTTGCGCTTACTTTCTCGGCTACCAGGCACTGTTTACATTTAAACAAAATTATGCAAACTTATAGAACTCGGAAATCTTGATCGTCTTCAAAGTCGATTTTCTTGAGTGTTCTTGAGTAGTGCATCGTACTGCTTTGGGAAATTGATGTCCAGATACTAATCTTCAAATCCTACGAGTTTGAAAAAAATCGGTGACCCACAACCCGTGGGGACTCCTTGTAAGAGTGTTTATTAAAGCTTTTGTGGTTTGAATTATTATTATTAGGGGGAATTTTTAATTATAGACCACATTTTTGTATTAATTTTATTTATTAAATATATAAATACTATACAACTGCTAATTCTTCAGCCTTTATCAAATAGTGTGCACTTGCTCCGACTCAAGCAAGTGAACTGACCGTCACGTCGGTTAAGGGCATTTTTAGGCTGAACGCACACCAATCAAGCAAAAACGTTTTGTCCAAGAGCAAAACGTTTTGCTCGATGTCAACGCACACCGATCGAGCAAAATGTTTTGCTAGAATAATATAAAATGTAAAAAAATCAGAGCCCTTGAGGGGGGGGGGGCAAATTCCCCCACCCCCAAATAACGCCACTGGTGTTAAGAATGAGTTTTAGTGAATTAGAATGGGATACATACCGATGCCAAACCTGGACATTCATAAACGGTGTAATCGCCTTCTTCATTTTCATCATCACTTTCTGGTTCAGAAACGGATCCAGTTCTTTCATTATTTTGCGCGCTTCGGCACCTATCAAAAAATCAATTCAAATAATTAGTTACAAATTCTCTTTATTTTAATAATATTATAAAATAATTTAATTCAAGAAAAGTTTTGTTTGAAGGTTTTTCAAACAGCTCACAAACTCATCTCGAAATTATTTATTTATAAAAATTTATTCAAATTTTTATTTATATATTTAGAGATAAGAAGTAAAGAGTATTTAAGATCAAAAGTAAATAGATACAGGAACTTCTTTTAACTAGTTTCCATAATGAATGAAACCAAAGCCGTTTCGGGAAAACTATATTCCCCCATCATCAGTCTTTGAAACTAGGGGACATATACAATGAGAAAGACTGTTAAAGTTTTCCCAAAACGTCTCGGTAATTGTTGAAAATCGGAGGCTTCAATTTTTTGGCTGCTCCTCCTGTACTATATGCTTAGGTTTAGTTGGAGAAATATTTTATATACCCTTTCCTACTTTTCTAATAACAAATTTTGAAAATAATATCATATATTTTTTAAATATTCCTAAAAATTAAAGATTTTTTCCGGACACGACGAGGATTTCGGATTAATACAGGATTGCTAAGGCGTCGAAAATGTTCAAGATTTCGATTTTTATTTGGACAAAGAGAGGCATCATGATAATTCCTAAAAAAAAAAAAAAAAAAAATAATATTTTTATATAAAAAGCCCCCCTACAATTGTTTTTAAACTAATGTATTTCTCAATTTTATACAATTCTTGAAGGTTTACTTTGAAGCTTTGCAGGGTGTACGTGCAGATTTTTTTAAAATAATTTTAAACAATTTATGATTTGCTGACAACTGATTGCAATGTACAGTTTCGGTCATCTAGTGTGACCATCATCAGGCCTGGAATATACAAAAATACTCGTATATATCAATATTTTAAAAAACATAGGACATTACCATTTCATCATAATTGCATTCTTACTTTCATAATATTTAAATTACAAAATTTTTTGTCTTAATGCGTAATTTATAAAGCCTGAAAAGCTTCAAAGTAAACCTTCAAGAATTGATGAAATTCTGCTTGAGCTGTTTCTTGGATAGATCAATTTTATACTTTTCTTTTACCACTTTTTTTTTCAACACTCACACTTTTTTCTGTTTCACACTCACACACACACACAGATTCACACAGTCTTTTCGGCAACTCAGGCCATATAAGACTGTTAACGATAACGGTTATTTGAATATATATGTACTTTCTTATTATATAGAGATTTGGGGTCCATGCGTTTTGTTTAAAGGGCTTCAGGAGGCTGTTCGCATGTTTTTGCCGACAAGATGGCGTTAGGCGTCTTAAAAATTTAGACAAAAAGCTCAACTATTACGAAAATTTGCCAACAGATGGCACAATGGTCTGATAATGCCAGCTGTTAGACTAGCCTGGCATCTTTTGCAAGAGTACTGAACTATTTGGTCGTTAATTTTTAAATAAATACGAAATTTTTTTTACTTTGTCACCATTATAGGTTGGATATTAATGATTTTTACATTTTTAGAATAAAAAAAATTACAATTTTCATAAAAAGTGTTTTTTTATTCTATTATGTAAAATGCTCACGAATTTAAATCATTTTAAAAAAAAACGCATAAAAAATACTTTAAAATTCCTCAGTAGTTTCGGACTAAAGATTCAATGTGTCCTCCTGATAAGCCCCTTAAGAAGCCTGTTTTACTCAATAGAGGCTTCTTCCTGCCTGCTAATCTCAAGATCACATCTCAATAGTTCAGAGACACGTCCCATTAATTAAGATAAATATATTTTACCCTTCCATAGCGATAATTTGTTGCTTCTGATGCTGGTAATGGTACATTTGTGCGGATTGTGCAAGTCGTCGATCACCGGTTGGTGAGATTTCTTTATTGTTCGGACCAGTAACGCCATATGCGGGATACTCAACATCGGCAGCTGCTTTTGCTTTTTTTTGCAATCTGAAATGAATAAATATTTATTGATTAAAATCAAGATAATAAAGAAAAGGGAAGATTATTTAAAGTATTTTTTTTTCTTAAATAAAAAAAATCACTTCATTTAGGAACTATGATATTTAATAAAGTAAATAAAAATATTTATTACAAGCGAAGAAAGATTGATTTCTTTTACAAGGCAAATATCATTTCTTTTTATTATTTCACATAAAGAAACGATACGGAATATTAGAAAACTTTTAAAGATATTTCGGAGAATTAAGTAAGGTGATGCTGTTTAATTTAGAAAATCAAGGCTTCATCCGGCTAAAAATAAGTAATAAATCAGGGCCGGATATAGGGAGGGGGCAGTGGGGGCATGTACCCCAGATATCAGGAGGCGGCAATTAAAGAAAGATTTACTAAAAAAAAAAAGGTAACTTTTAAGGACGGGGCGGCAAATTAAATTTGCCCCCCTAAAAAATCTAGTTCCGGCCCTGGTATAAATTCACAACTATTTCGATTATCGTGATGTCGCGGTTTATAATTTAATACCAAAATCCCAATTATTCAGTTTAAAGGAAATTATTGCGAGTTTTGATTGGAATTGCCAATTATTGTGGCAATTATAATCGAACAGCGTTCTTTAACAGCTTGGTTAAGCGTAGAAAGAAAAATGAAAAATGATGGTAAACAAGGTCCCAAAAGAGATTAAAATCCGAGAAATAAACCCTCGGTCTGTATTATGTTTTATTTATTATTGGTTAATTGAAACGTGAAATCTAATGCTTATTCAATAATATTATTTTCAAATTAAAAGAAATTATGTAAGAGTTCACGTGTCAATCAAATCAAATATTTATTGAAACTCTACCGCAATCAATAAAAGATATTAATTAACTATAAATGCATATTTCTCACGAATTTGTGCACATGTATGTTTTTATAATCCTACAAGGACTGAGGATGGACAAATAAAATTTTGTCCGAAACGTCTCCTTTTCGGCATTTGGCATCCAAAGGCTCTCTTTATTTGATGAGCCCGTACTTGCTCTTTTCCATTCCATTTTATTAAAAAGATTTAAACGCAATCGTTGGAAGTGTTCCGCGAGAATTTTTATAAAGAGGTTTATAAGAAATGAATATACCTGCCTAACAATTCAAGTCCAAAACAGCATGGAGACATCAAATATAAATGGCTTGACATAGGATGCTAGGATAAACATTGAGGCAAGAAAATCTGGGATCGGCAGACAATAAAAGCAGTGTCTGCTGTAAACAAACTTTTAGGATATAACAGGGGATATACAGGGGTGATTCTTATGTAGTTTGCAACTTCAATCATTTGTAATTATTATAAAAACCACTTACAGACTTGGTGTATATGTCATTATATTGCAAAACACTTGTGACAAATTCATTACGACTCCATGTGTGCACCATAAACACTCCTGCCCAGTATTTCCGTGGTAACAGAAGCGATGGCTGTAGTGATGCGAGTCAAAATTTTCAAATAGTCCCACAGAAAGAAGTCCAGTGATGTGAAATCTGGAGACCGTGGTGGGTCAAGCACCACCTCACCCACTTTATCTGGGAAACGTTGATCAAAGAATTCCCTGACGGCTGTCAGCGCAGCGCCCTATGTGTCCATCGTGATCTTCTTTATCCAACTGTGGAATAAGGAAGTTCTGGAGCATATCCAGCTAAGTGATGCAGGTTGTGGTGATCTCAGCAAAGAAGAAAGGTCCGTACATCTTTTCTCTTGAAACAGCGCAAAAAAACATTCACTTTGGGGCTGTTACGTGCCAGCTGCACCTGCCTATGTGGTTTTTCCGTGTCCCAAATGAGACAGCAGTCATAAAATTCCTTGATCAACAGATAAGTCGTGCTGGACAATTGCCATAGCTGCTACGGTCTCCAGATTACACACCACAGGACTTCTTTCTGCGGGGTTTTGTGAATGATAGGGTACACCCTTCACCTAACTGAAAATCTTGATGAACCAAGATATCTCATCACAACAACCATCGCTTCTGTTACCCCGGAAATGCTGGTTGCTACTTGGCAGGAAATGGAGTTTCGTTGGAATATGCACTCAATGAATCCGTTATGAATGTCAGAAAAACTTTTGCAATATAATACAAAGTCAGTAAGTAATTCAAATACTCTGTATACCATTATATCAAATTTAATAATTATAATTTCTT
>JAKCPI010024313.1:0-14376 GCA_023213315.1 Euborellia annulipes | reverse complement strand
TACAGTCAACGGCTAGTTTTATTGGAATACATTTGTTGAGCACAGGAATCTTTTCCTTTGAGCTTTCAAAATTTTCTATTGTTGCATATAAATTTAGCAACTCTATTTTAAACAATTAAATACATTTTTCTTATTACTTTTTTAAGTGAAGCATGTTCCAGGCTGAGTCCCGCTAAATTAGTTGTAATATTATTTGTAGGAGTATTTGTCGTTTGACGGTTCTGAAACAAAAAAAAAAAAAAAAAATTAGTTTTTAGGAAAAAAATATGATTGTTAGAAAAAGGAATTATTAAATCTTAATATTTGAACTTAATAAAATTCATAAAAAAGAGAATTTATAGAATATATTAAATATTTTTAAAGATTAAATTAATTGATTTATATCAGTCTTAGCCATAGTCCTATGTACAATCTACAATAAATAATACAAACAATCCCCTTCACCAAACTAAAATAAGTTTTGGCTCTTAATTATTTATTAAAAATGTTTTTAATTAATCTCTCAGAAAAAGATTAATTTTAAAAATAAAATTTATATATATAGCTTATATAAATGAAGAATTTATACAAGAGTTTAATTTTTTTTTTATGTCATTTGATTATTTATTGATGATTAAAAAAAAAAAATATCTGCTCAAATTTTTTGAAAATCAAAAATATATTTGTTTAAAGTTTTCTCTAATAAAAATAAATAAAAAGCATGTAACATTTTTTTTCAAATATGAAATCGTATTAATAATCGAAGGCTTTTATTCAAATAAATCTAACATATGGCATTACATTTTTACCTACACTTTAGAAATGGAGTTAATGACAACAATAACTCTTTTCTAAAGTGGACTACGACGAAATAGACTATTGGTGAAAGAAATCAGCTGTTTCTTGTCTATTTATCAGACAAAATTATCTGAACAAACTTTTGGTATCGATCTGTCAAAAAAGAAATGACAATTTACTTATGTCATTTATTTCTATTTGCCAAGTTAAATAAAATGACAAATGTAAACCATTTCTTTTAGTTGGAACTTTACCAAAAGTTGATCAATTTGATATTTATATCTGAAATTTCATTTGTTATATGGACCCTGTTACGCATTCGTGTGTCAAGCGCCACCTACCGAGTTTTGAGAAAATCAACATTAAAGTTTTTTGTTTTCATTGGATTATATATAATTTTTTTTTTGTCAAATTTGCAGGTAACATTACAATATAAATTGTTTTTAGGGACATATTTCATAAAAAATACTATTAATTATAGCATTTGTAACAATATTCCGTGCTTAACTCAATTTTTTGGCGCTTGACACACTAATGGATAACAGGATATGACAGACTAACAAGTACAGTATAATTAAAGAAAATCTTGAATAGCCAAAATTGTTTATGATTATAAACCTGTCAGCAAAAATCACACTTAGGAATTGAAGTGATTTTACTTATTTATTTTAAAACCAAAGAAATATTATTCTCATTAAAACAATAACAACATTCTTATAAATTAACGAAATGTCAAAGTGATTTTTATGTAAATTAAAAATCAAAATTAACTTGTTTCATTAAATACAAATGCCTGAGCCCCCAATATATATATTAGTTATCGTCTAAAGTCTTAAATGGCTTAAGTTGCCGAAAAGACTGTGTGAGTGTGAGTGTGAGTGAGAAAAAAGTGTGAATGCTTTTTTATAAAAAACAAACTTGTTTCTTTTAAATTTCACAAGAATTATTTTTTATTAAATAAAAAATAATCAACTTTAAAAGAGGACATTTATTAGGATATTATATCTACCATTCTACCATATGTAGGCTTACTCATTTTTTAAATTAATTAAAAATGAATATACAATTTGATAAAATAAAAATAATGACAGAAACAGATAAATTAGTGTCAAACCTTTGTTATTATTTTGATAAATTAATTACTGAAATCAGTTTAAGTTTTTTTAAAGTAAATTTCAACCCCAGTCAGTGTATATATCAAAATTAATATAAAACAAAAAAGGTAAAGTTAATAAAAAAAAAGATGAAGATTACCATGTAAGTGGCTAGTTTAGATTCCTGTGGAACACCATTCGCTTGTGGATATGATAAAAAGATCTGGTCCATTCTGTCCTCACAACCAGAATCTGAAAACAACGCCAGGCCTATATGGAGATTAATATAAAATTCAAATCAATTAAAAAAAAAAAAAAAACTGCCCATTATAAAAAAACCAACCAATCACCAAAAGTGTGAGATGCAAAAGCATTTATTTTATTAATATGAAAGAAATAAAAGGGTTAATAGGGAAATAAATCTTACATGAGGATTCTTGAGACTTGACTCTATTATCTGGGAAAGAAGCAATATTTCCAGGGAAAATGATGTTGTTATGATTTCTAGGCAGAAGCAGAGATTCCTCCCCTTGATAGCATGCAGCTGCTGCGCCCATGCTTGAAAGGTTTAAAAAGTTTGCCCTGCTGGTCAAAGACACAGCTGGTTTTCTGACACCTTCCGATATATCGTCCATGGCTAGAAGCAGCGCTTTTTTTTTCTTTCTTTTTTATTTTACATTTATAAAAAAAAATAAATATATTTAATACAAACTTTACATTGAATTTATTTTCGTATTTGGGTAGATATACAATCCGATATAAAAAGTGGTGTTAGGTTGAGTTTATATGTCATAGTCAAATGATTAAAAAACCACTTGGGCAGAAAAAAAAACCTTGTCGTCGTTAGTGGTCGGCTAAATAACAAAAGCTTCGTAGCTCGGATTGGGCTCGAGTGCGCATGCGCTCGTCATAACTTCGGCTTTTTCCGTCAATCGGCTCATAGCGCACACTTCAAATCTCTATTTTATTTAAAAATTTTATATTTTTTTTTTTATCATTTTTTTTTTTTTTATTTACAAATGTTTGATATATGAATGAATGAAAAAAATGGAAATTTTTTAATACAAGCAATCGGAAAACAAATAACTTTGGGAATAAGGGCTACCAACTGTAGAGGAACCCTACTTGCTCACACTTTATTTAATTTATTATTATTATATAATTATTTATTGCTAAAAACTAGTACTTTACTGATGTACTTTTTTTTTTTTAGTTTTTTCTAAATTTCTTGAAATTTTCTTTAAAGATTTCTTTCAAATTTTAAATATTTTCTTATTTCTTCTTTTCAATTTAAATTGTGCCTCTGGAGTATTAGTACTTTACTGGTGTACTTTTTTAGTTTTTCCAATTTTATAAAAAAAAAAATGACCGATTAATAGCATTTATAATTTTTTTTTTTTATTTAAATCATGGATATTTCCTTATATAGGTCAATGAACGCGCCATATTTGCCCTGCTGATCTCAAGGTCAAGTTCAAGGTTATTGACGATAAAGTTTTTTTTTAACACACACTTTTTTGTCATTCACACTCACACCCCAACACACATTCACAGAATCTTTTCGGCAACTTAGGCCAGAGGGCGGATACAAGGGGGGGGTAAAGGGGGTAATTACCCCCCCCCCCCCCCCCCGAGATTCGAAAAAAATACCTTTTTTTCGCAAAAAAATGTATTTTTAATGTAAAATTTTTAAAATTAATACTTAAAAATTTGATGTGTATTTATATTCTGGCAAACAATTACAGAATGCGCTTTGATATTGCCGAAATTAAAAAAAAATAGTGTGCTGTGCGACGAGTCACACCAGATTACCCCCCCCCCCCCCGAGAAACACCTCTGGATCCGCCCTTGACTTAGGCCATATAAGACTTTGACAAAAACCGTTATTAATTAATCTTAAAACTACCTAATCCGTCATATCGTCCAAAGAAATAATAAAAAATATCTGGTGTTACTGGTCGTACAGCACAAACTCAATCTTATCTTCGGTAATTGAAAGTTGTGTTCTGTAATTGTCACACCCAATTTTCGTCGATGATACATAAACTTAAATATCAAATTTCCAGCTACTACACTGTAGTATCTACTAACATTCCTGAGAAGATATACAGTATAAATTTGTAATTTTCCAAATTGTCATTATATAATTTGACAATCCTACTCATTTAGGCTGAACGCACACCAATTGAGCAAAAACGTTTTCGGACAAAATGTTTGGCTCAATGCCATCGCACACCAATTGAGCAAAACTTTTCGGACAAAACGTTTTGTCCAATGCCAACGCACACCGATTGAGCAAAATGTTTTGCCATTGACCATTTTGTTTAATGAATAGTTCTATGAAAAATGTCGGGCCCTGATGATGAAATGTGTGCTATTCTGTAATTCTGATTCTGTGTTCGATGCTGCCTAATTGCCAACTGATGGAGCAAAACGGACCCGAAGTTACTTATAAAATAGCCCTAGTATTTCGGGTAATTTGATATCTGACATCTTCGGTGTGATTTTTGAGATAAGAAAATTCAATCTTGCAAAACAGCATATTCCAGTTGTGCCCCATTAACCGTATTCTCAGGACCTAGGCCCAGCAGATTTTTTCTTGTTTCCCAAACTGAAAAACACGTTGTCTTTTCCAAACCATAGAGATACAGGACAATGCGACGAGTAACATGCGCGCAGTCCAACAAAATGTGTTCCAGGAGGCGTTCCAAAAATGGAAGAAACGATGGTTACGGTGTATTGCTAGTAGAGAATATTTTGAAGGAGAGAGTTCTTTAAATGTTGTACAATAAGCAATAAAGCTGAATACAGCAGAAGTTCGGTTTCTTTTTGTACACACCTCGTATATATAATATTGAGTCAATTGGAATAAAAATGAATGAAGAAACATAAAAAATATATTGATCCGGAACGGAAGTGCGGTTTTTACGTCATCAAGATAACAAATGAACTCCAAGCCTCGAGGTGGGATAACTCACCGAACTTCTATTTTCATTAATTTCATGGACTCTTTTTCCCTTTGATCAAACAGAAGAAGCAATTGTTCTTAGTTGGATGAACTGCTGGTGATTAAAACAATTAAAAAAAAAGAAAAAACGAATTCAAGAAAGAATAATTAATGGACCACCGCAGTCGTCCTTATTTTTTAGCGAAGCCTTAAAACTAAAGGCTACTTTTGTGTAAGTTTCTCAAAATTTTAAGAATTACAAAATTATTAAAACAGAAAATATTTATTAAAGATTTAATAAATTAAGATTATTACAGTATAAATTTTGATATAATAAATTAAATATAGGTCCAGCCTATTTATTTAAAATAAAATTTACGCTATGCTTGATATATAAATAATAATTTCTATAATGATAATAAGTCTTGTGTAAAATGGCTGGCTGGATAAATTATTGTAAATATTTTTATTATCTTTTATTTTTTATTTTTTTTGGTCGAGAAAATATATATATTTTCACATTATATGTTTAAGATTTTTTTTTTTGATATTTACTTATATATATATAATAGTATATTCTATTCTAAAGAAATTTTTTTACTTTCGTTTATATAGAACATGTTTTTATAATTTGGAAAGGTTCGACTAGAATTCTTTTTTTTTTTTTCAAATAATAAATTTTTATCCTATATTTCACAACAATAAAGAGAAAATTTTTTTTTTTTTAAGCTTTTTTATATATATATCTAGAAAACAAATTTTTTTTCTGTAAAAGAAAGAAAACATGGAAGATGTAATTTGTATTTATTTATTTACTTGTACTAATCTTTCCAACTATTTATTTCGAAATAAAAAAAAAAACAAGAAAATTTCATGCTATAAGCTAAAAAGAGAAGACATAAAATTTCATATGGAGATTTTTGGTCCAGCCGGATGGTTTTAAGTTAATTAAATCAACCATAGAGAGAGAGAGACACGAGAATATTTTCAATTCCAAATAAAAAAAGCGGCTCGGAATGACCTCATCTTTAATGGATGGTTACAAATTTAGGGTCCTTCCACACTTAGAAGTATTTTCACATGCTTACAAGAGCAGTCGCTGCTATAATTACTAAATTCTGTCGAGCGTTCAGCTAGCAAAAGATGTGTGAATTGTCATTCTAGCAACAAAAAAGAACCTCATGTCAATAGATTAGACCAGGGCTGTACAACATGAGGCCCGCGAACTCTCTTTTAACAAATATTTTGACACAATAGTAGAAGAAAATCGATTTAGCAACTTTAAAAAAATCAAAAGAGAGATTTCAGTTGAGAATGTAGGCTGAGCAGACCTTAAACTGGGATTGCAATCAGATCCTTTTTATCAAGGAAGAACTAACTGAAACTGGATTAGCTCCAAAATGCCATCTATTGTTAAAAAATCTGTGATTGGTGGCACAGCACACAACTTTCTCTTACCTTCGGAAATCGAAAGTTGTGTTCTGTGCTTGTCACCATGGGCGTCCGCAGGGGGGGCAACCAGGCACTTGCCCCCCTGGAAAATTAAATGATACAAAAAAATGTATAAAACAAAAAAAAAAAATACAAAAAAAACCTTTCTCAGTATACATCCACCTTGCCGCGGTGAGAAAGCTTTAAATACTAAGAGATGCATAACATTATTAATATCAAAGTACGTTTTTTTAATTTATCTGGAAGTGACTTGCCCCCCCCCCATGGGCGTCCGCAGGATTTTTTGCAGGGGGGGGCAAGGATTTTTTGCAGGGGGGGGCAAGTCACTTCAAGATAAGTTAAAAAAAACGTATTTTGATATTAATAATGTTATGCATCCCTTAGTATTTAAAGCTTTCAAACCGCGGCAAGGTGGATGTTTACTGTGAAAGATTTTTTTGTATTTTTTTCTTTGTTTTATACATTTTTTTGTATCATTTTAATTTTCCAGGGGGGCAAGTGCCTGGTTGCCCCCCCCTGCGGACGCCCATGCCCCCCCCCCCTGCAAAAATCCTGCGGACGCCCTTGCTTGTCACATCAGATTTTTTGTGACGACATATATTTAGTTTCCGACAGTACAGTACATTTGAATTCAAATTTTATAAACATGGGAGAATATTTATATTTTGTTAACCATTTCTCCTATCCTTCCTATGAAGTACAAGAGTAAAGTGGTCTTCAGAAGATTTCAAATCCAAAATGAGAATATACATTTTAAAGAGTATCTAATAAATAATAGATTTTTGAATTTTAAACAAAATCGTTGGATCGAATTTTGAGAAAAACTGAAAAAGTGCATCAGTAAAGTACTAGTACTCTTTGGTCGATTTTGTTTAAAAAATTCGTATCACTTGCCAGGGGGGTGCCTAACTTAAAATATAAAATTTCAACTTCCTAGCTCTTTTTGTTCTTGAGATATTTTGTTCACAGACAGACCATGTCGCGAAAACCACTTTTTTTTGATTCAGGGGACCTCAAAACGTGAAGATCCATCAAAATCTCGACAACGAATTTTTGACATGAATCCAATACTTCCTCTCTCTATATATTAACATATATATAGAGGTAAGAGAAAGTAAAAATGTGCAAAACTTGGGGCTCTTTTTTGTAATTTGATATTTTTCGAATAAATTAAAATAATACATCCACGTTTTTTATTTTATATGCCATATCTATCAAGTCATTGATAAAGTTGCATACGAAGTATTTTATAATGCGGCTCTCCAAACCGTATTTTTTTAAAGCGCCCTTGCAATTGGACAGCCCTAGAATAGAATGATAAAATACTGGAGGGAGGCTTTTTTCTTCAAGTATTCACTATTATTATTAATTGAAATTCCTACCGTTTATTGACCCGAGGTGCTTTTGTGTACGCAGACAAACACCTCAAACCCAACCGGCCATTTACCCCTGAAATTACTTTATTTCCTATATCTACCTCTTCCTCGTGCGTTCATTTCTAGCTAATGAACTAATCTGTTTTTCTAGTTCCTTTTATCCAACTTCTTCTATCTTAGTTTCAAGGACTCCCTCAAAATCGGAGTGTAGCCTACTCCTTTCGAAGAATGCATCACTGATGGAGAACCTTTCAGAGGACGGGGTGTCACAGCAACTCCTCTCCTCGTAGATGAGGATTAGTCGGTATGCCGGATTAGCAAGACTCTACTGTAATTTATATACTTTTCAACAAGTCCAACTCGATCAAGTGTGAAAGGCCCCATAAGAGAGAGAAAGAGACGAAGCAACACAACTAATTCATCAATCGCTATTTTTTTAGTTTTTTTTTGACGAATCCTTCTACCAAGATTTGATAGAAAATTTTTAAATTTTGACTTAACAAATTTAAAAATACATTTATCACTATTTGAGAAGAATTGAAATATAACACAAAGACTTTATATATATATAACAAGAAGAATAAATTTTTCGTTAACTAAAATATAATTTAAAGATATAAAAATATTATCATTTTTTTTTTTTTTTTTTGTTGAAATAATCATTATAATAATGAATATTTATCTAAACTAGCAACAACAGGAAAGGAATAAAGAGATTTTGGAAAGATGCATTTCTTTATTTAATAGATCGTTTTTGAGTAGAAGGAGCTGTTGTTGTTGTAGTTTTTGTTGATGTTGTAGCGATGGCAGAAGGAGTTGCTGGCGTTGGATCGTCTTGAAATAATGGATTTTTCACCTCCATCTCTCCAGTCTGCAAAAATTTCAAAGATTGTTTAAAATATGTATTATTTAAATAATGAGAGCATTAGAAATTTTATTATCTGAAAATCAAAAATTTTAATAAAGACTTTTAATGTATCCAAAATATACAAATTCAAAATCATCAGTTTTAATTTGATTATTTTACAAGTTTATAAAATAATAGAAAGTATTTTTGGCCCTTAAGCACCAAGCTTAAGGGCCAAAAATACTTACACCAAGTAGGGGTTAGCGTGCTGGGCTTGTATACCAAGGGTCACGGGTTCGGATCCCAGGCAGTCCGATGATTTTATTTAAGTCATTTGGATACCAAATGATTTAAATAAGAATGCCTGGACCCCAAATACATTTATATTCAAATAACGGTTATCGTCAAAAGTCTTATATGGCCTAAGTTGCCGAAAAGAGTGAATTGTTATGGTGTGTGAGTGTGAGTGTTGAGTGTGAATGAGAAAAAAGTGTGTTAAAAAAAGTATTTTTGAACAGAACTGTTTTTACTTTCAATTCAATGAAAAAACATAAATTTCTTTTAGAATTTAATCAAATAGAAAAAATCTTATTTTCACTCATAATAACTTAGGTTTGTTTTTTCCTAAAAGCTTTACAAATTTCAAATTTTAATTAAAAAATTCGGTTATTATTGCTATAAAATTATACAATAAATTATCCTCCAGGATGAAGGCTCTTCCTACTGAACTGCTCTTGAGAAAATTCAAATATTTTTTGATAAAAAATCCTATTTATGATGTAAATGAGATGTATATGTATGCGTTGACTATGTATGTATATATTATGTATGTGTGTGTATTTATGAGCATATGTATTGGTGTATATATATATGTGTGTGTATGTGTTTGTATATATATGTATGTATTTACAATATTCATTATAATGTATATTGTATAAATCATGTAAATTGATGGCTACAATTATTATTATTATTATCGTTTTTTATTTTTTTACAAAATACATATAACTTAATACCCATGTCTACAGAGAGCTAAGAGTGTTTATTAAAGCTTTTGTGGTTTGAATTATTATTAATAGGGGAATTTTTAATTATAGACCACATTTTTGTATTAATTTTATTTATTAAATATATAAATACTATACAACTGCTAATTCTTCAGCCTTTATCAAATATTGTGCACTTGCTCCGACTCAAGCAAGTGAACTAACCGTCACGTCGGTTAAGGGCATTTTTAGGCTGAACGCACACCAATCGTGCAAAAACGTTTTGTCCAAGAGCAAAACGTTTTGCTCGATGTCAACGCACACCGATCGAGCAAAATGTTTTCGAACAAAAAGTTTTGTCCAAGAGCAAAACGATTTGCCCGATGTCAACGCACACCGATCGAGCAAAATGTTTTGCTAGAATAATATAAAATGTAAAAAAATCAGACCCCTTGAGGGGGGGGGGGCAAATTCCCCCACCCCCAAATGACGCCACTGGTGTTAAGAATGAGTTTTAGTGAATTAGAATGGGATACATACCGATGCCAAACCTGGACATTCATAAACGGTGTAATCGCCTTCTTCATTTTCATCATCACTTTCTGGTTCAGAAACGGATCCAGTTCTTTCATTATTTTGCGCGCTTCGGCACCTATCAAAAAATCAATTCAAATAATTAGTTACAAATTCTCTTTATTTTAATAATATTATAAAATAATTTAATTCAAGAAAAGTTTTGTTTGAAGGTTTTTCAAACAGCTCACAAACTCATCTCGAAATTATTTATTTATAAAAATCTGGTGTGACTGGCGCACAGCACACAACTTTCTCCTACCTTCGGTAATCGAAAGTTGTGTTCTGTGCTTGTCACACCAGATTTTTTGTGTGGACATGTATTTAGTTTCCGACCATAGGGTACGATTGAATTCAAGATGTAAAATTTATAAGTATGGGAAAATATTTATATTTTGTTTCCATGGCAACCATTTCTCCTATCTTTTCTATGGAGTACAAGAGTAAAGTGGTCTTCAGAAGATTTCAATCACAAAATGAGAATATACATTTTATAGAGAATCTAAAAAATAATTGATTTTTGAATTTTAAAAAAAATCGTTGGAGCAAATTTTGAGAAAATCGAAAAAAACTGAAAAAGTGCATCAGTAAAGTGCTAGTACTCTTTGGTCGATTTTGTTCAAAAGCTTCGTGTCACGTCCCATGGGAATGCCTAACTTAAATATAAAATTTCAACTTCCTAGCTTTTCTCGTTCTTGAGATATTTTGTTCACAGACAGACACACAGACACACAGACAGACAGACAGACAGACAGACAGACCATGTCGCGAAAACCACTTTTTTGGATTCAGGGGACCTCAAAACGTGTATATCCATCAAAATCTCGACATCGAATTTTTGACATGAAACCAATACTTTCTCTCTCTATATATATTAACATATATATAGAGGTAAGAGAAAGTAAAAATTTATTCAAATTTTTATTTATATATTTAGAGATAAGAAGTAAAGAGTATTTAAGATCAAAAGTAATTAGATACAGGAACTTCTTTTAACTAGTTTCCATAATGAATGAAACCAGAGCCGTTTCGGGAAAACTATATTCTCCCATCATCAGTCTTTGAAACTAGGGGACATATACAATGAGAAAGACTGTTAAAGTTTTCCCAAAACGTCTTGGTAATTGTTGAAAATCGGAGGCTTCAATTTTTTGGCTGCTCCTCCTGTACTATATGCTTAGGTTTAGTTGGAGAAACATATTTTTATACCCTTTCTTACTTTTCTATTAACAAATTTTGAAAATAATATCATATATTTTTTAAATATTCCTAAAAAATTAAAGATTTTTTCCGGACACGACGAGGATTTCGGATTAATACAGGATTGCTAAGGCGTCGAAAATGTTCAAGATTTAGATTTTTATTTGGACAAAGAGAGGCATCATGATAATTCCTAAAAAAAAAAAAAAAATAAATAAATAATTATAACTGGATATGGCTGATGTGAATGTATTCAAGGGATGATAATTAGGCAGCCAAACACAAAAAAAACAAAATTTTTTATTTTTCTCTGTCGACGTTTCGAACGCTCATCGCGCTCATCATCAGGACAGTATTTGTGTATCAATATCTATATATGATATGCTATATCCATCTAAGCTTATGACTTTTCTATCTGTCCTGATGATGAGCGCGATGAGCGTTCGAAACGTCGACAGAGAAAAATAAAAAAATTTTGTTTTTTTGTGTTTGGCTGCCTAATTATCATCCCTTGAATATAAATAAATAATATTTTTATATAAAAATTAAGCCCCCCCCCCTACAATTGTTTTTAAACTAATGTATTTCTCAATTTTATACAATTCTTGAAGGTTACTTTGAAGCTTTGCAGGGTGTACGTGCAGATTTTTTTAAAATCATTTTAAACAATTATTTTACAGAAATTTTATGATTGTACAGTTTCGGTCATCTAGTGTGACCATCATCAGGCCTGGAATACACATAAAATACTCGTATATATCAATATTTTAAAAAACATAGGACATTACCATTTTATCATAATTGCATTCTTACTTTCATAATATTTAAATTACAAAATTTTTTGTCTTAATGCGTAATTTATAAAGCCTGAAAAGCTTCAAAGTAAACCTTCAAGAATTGATGAAATTCTGCTTGAGCTGTTTCTTGGATAGATCAATTTTATACTTTTCTTTTACCACTTTTTTTTTCAACACTCACACTTTTTTCTGTTTCACACT
Organism: Euborellia annulipes; assembly: GCA_023213315.1. NCBI lineage: Eukaryota > Metazoa > Arthropoda > Insecta > Dermaptera > Anisolabididae > Euborellia > Euborellia annulipes. The sequence continues at coordinate 2,126 of JAKCPI010024313.1, read as the reverse complement.
CACACACACACACACACAGATTCACACGTCTTTTCGGCAACTCAGGCCATATAAGACTGTTAACTATAACGGTTATTTGAATATATATGTATTTGTGGTCCAGGCGTTTTGTTTAAGGGGCTTCAGGAGGCTGTTCGCATGTTTTTGCCGACAAGATGGCGTTAGGCGTCTTAAAAATTTAGCCAAAAAGCTCAACTATTACGAAAATTTGCCAACAGATGGCACAATGGTCTGATAATGCCGGCTGTTAGACTAGCCTGGCATCTTTTGCAAGAGTACTGAACTATTTGGTCGTTAATTTTTAAATAAATACGAAATTTTTTTTACTTTGTCACCATTATAGGTTGGATATTAATGATTTTTACATTTTTAGAATAAAAAAAAATTACAATTTTCATAAAAAGTGTTTTTTTTTATTCTATTATGTAAAATGCTCACGAATTTAAATCATTAAAAAAAAACGCATAAAAAATACTTTAAAATTCCTCAGTAGTTTCGGACTAAAGATTCAATGTGTCCTCCTGATAAGCACCTTAAGAAGCCTGTTTTACTCAATAGAGGCTTCTTCCTGCCTGCTAATCTCAAGATCACATCTCAATAGTTCAGAGACACATTCCATCAATCAAGATAAATATATTTTACCCTTCCATAGCGATAATTTGTTGCTTCTGATGCTGGTAATGGTACATTTGTGCGGATTGTGCAAGTCGTCGATCACCGGTTGGTGAGATTTCTTTATTGTTCGGACCAGTAACGCCATATGCGGGATACTCAACATCGGCAGCTGCTTTTGCTTTTTTTTGCAATCTGAAATGAATAAATATTTATTGATTAAAATCAAGATAATAAAGAAAAGGGAAGATTATTTAAAGTATTTTTTTTTCTTAAATAAAAAAAATCACTTCATTTAGGAACTATGATATTTAATAAAGTAAATAAAAATATTTATTACAAGCGAAGAAAGATTGATTTCTTTTACAAGGCAAATATCATTTCTTTTTATTATTTCACATAAAGAAACGATACGGAATATTAGAAAACTTAAAGATATTTCGGAGAATTAAGTAAGGTGATGCTGTTTAATTTAGAAAATCAAGGCTTCATCCGGCTAAAAATAAGTATAAATCAGGACCGGATATAGGGATGGGGCAGTGGGGGCATGTGCCCCAGGCGGCAGATATCAGGGGGCGGCAATTAAAGAAAGATTTACTAAAAAAAAAAGGCAACTTTTAAGGACGGGGCGGCAAATTAAATTTTGCCCCCCCCCTAAAAAATCTCCTAGTTCCGGCCCTGGTATAAATTCACAACTATTTCGATTATCGTGATGTCGCGGTTTATAATTTGATACTAAAATCCCAATAATTCAGTTTAAAGGAAATTATTGCGAGTTTTGATTGGAATTGCCAATTATTGTGGCAATTATAATCGAACAGAGTTCTTTAACAGCTTGGTTAAGCGTAGAAAGAAAAATGAAAAATGATGGTAAACAAGGTCCCAAAAGAGATTAAAATCCGAGAAATAAACCCTCGGTCTGTATTATGTTTTATTTATTATTGGTTAATTGAAACGTGAAATCTAATGCTTATTCAATAATATTATTTTCAAATTAAAAGAAATTATGTAAGAGTTCACGTGTCAATCAAATCAAATATTTATTGAAACTCTACCGCAATCAATAAAAGATATTAATTAACTATAAATGCATATTTCTCACGAATTTGTGCACATGTATGTTTTTATAATCCTACAAGGACTGCGGATGGACAAATAAAATTTTGTTCGAAACGTCTGCTTTTCGACATTTGGCATCCAAAGGCTCTCTTTATTTGATGAGCCTGTACTTGCTCTTTTCCATTCCATTTTATTAAAAAGATTTAAACGCAATCGTTGGAAGTGTTCCGCGAGAATTTTTATAAAGAGGTTTATAAGAAATGAATATACCTGCCTAACAATTCAAGTCCAAAACAGCATGGAGACATCAAATATAAATGGTTTGACATAGGATGCTAGGATGAACATTGGGGCAAGAAAATCTGGGATCGGCAGACAATAAAAGCAGTGTCTGCTGTAAACAAACTTTTAGGATATAACAGGGAATATACAGGGTGATTCTTTATGTAGTTTGC
>JAKCPI010024312.1:0-19387 GCA_023213315.1 Euborellia annulipes | reverse complement strand
ACGGATAAAACGATACAAGTAAATACAAGTTCGGCCAAAAACCAGCCGAAACCTGACTTTGAAAAGATGGGATGAGATTTGCACAAAAAAAAAAAGGTCAAATGATTTTCATGTGAGGGAGAAAAAAAAAAATTTTCTGCAAGGCGGGAAAGGGGAGGAAAAAATTCCATTTTCACGGCAGGGGAAAATTTTCTGCCAAGAAAAAAAAAAAAAGGAAACGGAAAAATTTTGCCTTCTCAAAAAAAAGGTAAGATGATTCTCATGGAAGGGGGGATTTGCGGGAATTTCATCTCTTTTTTTTAACCAAACTTCTCAATAATTTTTTTTATGAAATACTTAATAACCTCTTAAACTTTTGTCAAAACGTTAAATCTATTTTTTTAATAAAACCTTTTCTTTTACTGTTGTCAATCCCTCTTTTACCAGTATTTAATTTACTTTTTCCCATTTTTTTACACTTTATGGTGGAGGTGCTGGGATTGTTAAATATAATTTTTTTTTTTTGTAATTAACAATCGACAGCTCCTCCACCATAAAGAGTATAAAAGGGTCTATTTTACTATAATAAAGTGTAAAAAATGGAAAAAAAAAATTTAATAAAAGAGAGATTGACAACAGTTTATTTAAAAAAAATTGTAATATTTCAGTATTTCGACAAGAATATAATCGGGGTGTAATTGTTTATATCACTGGCTTCGCAACAATGATATAATCTAGGGGGTTTCATCTGCTTCCCTGTAACTAAGACTTCAAGGTTTTACTTTGTATGCGTACGGACAGTCGGACGGACACTGGAATCTCTGCATAAACTATCTCCCTTAGTACTATGTACAGTGAGAACTAAAAAAACTTTTCTCGTGTCTTTAATAGTATTAGTACTCTTTGGTATATATGTAGTTTCTAAGTAAAGTTGGCTGTGCTGGCTTATCTTTGAGTATATTTTATCTCACTCTCCCAAGGGAGATCGTTTCCTAGAGAGAGTGCTTTGTTAATTCACCAGGTGAGTTAAGAGAGTTGAGAGTTGAAGCTATCACACACAAACACACACACACACTCTTTTTTTTTCATTTACTCATTCATTAAAAACAAGAGAGAACCCTTGACAATGAATCTAGACTAAAAATTGATCAAAAGAATTTAGAACCGACATTCATTAAATGAATTCTTTTGCATATCTTTTTAAGAGATGTCGAATATATATCGCCATCTTTAAAATCAAACGTTAATTTTTTATCCAAATGAAACAGCACAAGATAGTGCCATAGATAATACAACGGATAGTACAACTAATCGATTTGGAGGTTAGAATTCTTGTAGAATATTAACTTAAAAGATAATCCATTAATAATATATAAATTTTAAATATTTACCATTTATTTATATCGTTATTTAAATTAATAAAACTGATATTTGATATCAAAAATTATTAAATTTAAAGATTTCGTATTTTATTTCATCACTAACAAGAATTAAAATCAAACTTTATTAGAAATTATATTTATTCTATGTTCACGTGACATAACGTAATTTATTTCATTGGTCGTCCATTTTGTTTTTTATATTGCATCATCTCTTTATTCAATAAATAAAGAAATTGAACATCTTCAATCTCTATCATTGAGTTCATTCAAGTAGCGTTGTTAATTTAACTTCAATGTGGCTGGCTATGAAAGAAAAAAAAATGTTTATTTTCAATTTGTATTCATGTTTATCTTCGACATCCGTTTATCATTTATATAATAATAATAATAATATTGATTTAAAATAAAACTCAGCAATATTTAAATGAAATCTGATATTATAATATTATTTTGAAATGAAATATGAGAATATAAATTTAAAAAAAAATTTAAACAAGACTGTGAGTATTTAAATATGTTATTTTTATCAAATTTTATATTTCTTTTCTTTTATTACAATTCTATTAAACGACATTAAACTTAAAACAACAATAAATAACCTATAAATTAAATTATATATATATCAATGCAACGAATTGTTATTTACATTGTTAATTAAATCAATATTCAAATTTCAATTAAATTTAATTTGAATAATAATTTTTTTTTTTTCCAAAGAATATGAAAATCTTTCAAACAATGATTCTCCCTCTAAATACGAATTCTCTTTCTTTTCTAGTATAATTAATGAAAATTTTAGATTATAAATAATAAAAGAGAAGGCGTTAATCTCACATTCTCATTAATTTCCACCTTTTCTTTCTTTTGAATTCTCTCTCTTTGATAATTCTAACATTAATTTTAGAGAATTTTCACACACACACACACAATTTTAAAGGGGCAAGATTTTTATCTCTTCATCAATATTAAAATCTTCAAAAAAAAAAGTTCCAACAGGTGGAATGATACTCAGGTGAAATAATTTGAGTTCTATTAATTATTTTTTTTTTTTTAAATCCATCTTTAAAATCAGAGATGTGATTTTAATTTTTTTTTTCTCATGGACATCAGCTTCTTGTGCCCCGGGTTCGATTCCCGTCAGTGTAAAAAATTTATTTCAATTATGGGCATTGGATGCCGAATAAGATTATAATGGTCAAAGCCATATGAGCATTTTCTCCTGGCCAACCCCTCTTTCTCTTTATCTGGACCCTCAGAATTTCTATCCCCACCAATATTCAAGTGAAAATTAAATAATATGCAATTATTTAATTTTCATTAATTTTTTTGTTTATATACAAATAATTTAATAATTTATTTAATTATTTAATCAAGTCAACAATCCCAATTAGGAGATAATTATCTTTAATTTCAATTTATTGTTAAAATATTAATATTATTATTATTAATTAATTTTATAAACAAATAAGATTAATTGTCTCCCAGCCGTCAAGGCAGCACATCGCCTCCCCAAATAGGCCTTGTTTTAAAATATTATATAAAAGTTTCTTATGAGGCTATGCCTCCCCCAAGCACTCTGATGGTGAGGTGACTCTCCTCAACCCTCTCCCTGGACCATTATCCAGAGGACGATGCTATGCATCTCAAACGAATGCTGGTTGCTCGCAAATCGACTACCATTGGCCGTGGGCCCTTGAAGCGAGCCTGTCCGAGACCAAACATAGTTCTACCTGGACCAACCGGAGGCTGCGACTTCAATCAACCATCATCAGCTTCAGATGAGTCAATTCTTATATTTACCCCCCCCCCCCTTCCCCTTTAATTAACACTATAAACTACAATTTTTTTTCTAAATATAATTTATTAAACCATTATTTTAATTATTATATTTAAATTAATATAACAATTTATAAATAAGAAACAAGGCTTTTGTGTCTCAAAGAAGCGAAACTAGATACTCTTTACACCCCTATCGAACCGGCGTTGTTGCGAAGCCAACGACCGGTAAATAAAATTAAAATAATTGCAAATAAACCCCAAATTAAACATAAATTTATATGTTATAAAAATATGAAATAAATAAAAAAAATAAAAAATTTTGTTAACTAATTTTGTATTCTTTATTGATGTTTCCATTGTTAAGTGACTTTTCACTTTATAAGATCTTTATAAAAATTCTAAAATAATTTTTTACTTCATTCGGGAATTCATTTTTGAAAATATATTATCAAAGAATAATTAAATATGAGAATATAAAAAAAAAAAAAAAAAATGTTTTTCCATGATTAGAAAAAAGGATATATTTTTTATTTTTTAAATTTAGAGAGAGATATTAATGTATTAAAGAGGGAGAGAGAGAGAGAGAGAGGCGAATGTTTTTAGAAATGTCGTTGTAGCATTGCCCCAGTACTTAGAGCGCGTACGTATGTTCATCTAAAAAGATAATACATTTATATGGAATCGATATTTGTTCGTATACTACTACGTACGGAGCGAATGAGAGAGTGAGAGAGTGAGAGAGAGTGCACTAACTGACTGACTGGCGATGTGTATGTACTTGAAAAATAGCACTCAAGGGGGGGGGAGGGGGGGAACAACAAAAATCCGAGTGATGATGTGTAAAAGATATATAATTCTATTTTTCATTAAAAAAAAAAAACAATAATAGCCTATATTGGTTTATCTGACGATCAGTATTAGTGTAGAAAATGAAAAATTATGACTTCATTGGTATATAAATATTAATATAACCTCGCTTGCATTGTTGCGTCATTTGTTTACATATTTCTTCATCTCTTGGAATTAATAATCTCATTATCTTTTACATCAATTCTATGGACACACACACACACACAATAATAATTCATTTCAAATTTAATTACTATTAAATTTAATTAAAAACAAAAGAAATATGATATCATAAAAAAAAAAAAAAACAATGAGAAAGAAAATAATTAAAATATTTTAATTGTTAAAGTTTAAATTTTACAGATTTAATTTATATATCAATTCTTAAATTATTTTAATTAATATTTTCTACATCTATTAGATTACCTGATTTACAGCTTTAAAAACAGACGTTGAAATTTTAACATCGTAAATTGGGTGTTAAAAAGTTAAATAATAACTTAAAGACGCCATTTTTTTTTGCATTAAATAAGGCGTTAGAATATTAAAGGCAGCCCCCTGATATTTTTTAACAAGGAGGTGTTAAAATGAATTAACTCTGATTTCAGATATTAAAAGTTAACGCTTTTGCTTAGAAAATAGATCTGTTATTCCCTTTATTTCGTCATTTGTTTATATATTTCGACATCACTAAATAATGATTATTTCTTTTTATGTCATTTCCTATGTAAGGTTAGACTAATTGATTTTAAATTTCATTCTTCTTAGTTAATAATACAATTTGAAAAATAATAATAATAAGCAAAAGAGAAAATTAATAATTGATTTCAAATATGGCGATTCAAAATGGCGATATACAATCTACATCTCTTTGAATGAAATCCAACTCCGTTTTAACCTAAAAATTAACTATTTTAATTAAAATAGACTAAATATTTTTATTTATTAAATTATTATCTATTCTGATATTTATTTAATTAGATAATAATCTTATCTTATCTTATATTATTAAATGAGCAATGTGTATGTTTGTTTATTTGTTTGTAAGCATATCAGTTCTCGAAAACGGCTCTAAAGATTTTTTTCAAATTTTAAATATATACTATTTCCGCCACCAATATGAAATTGCACTAGGTTTCATCTTTGGGTAAATTCGGGTTCTAGTACTTTACTGATGTAATTTTTCAGTTTTTTTCGATTTACTCAAAATTCGCTGCAAGGATTTTGATTAAAATTCAAAAATCAATTATTTTTTACATGCTCTTTAAAATGTATATTCTTATTTTGCCCTCAAAATTGTTTGAAGCACACTTTACTCTTGTGCTTTATAGAAAAGATAGGAGAAATGGTTGCCATGGTGACAAAATATAAATAATTTCCCATTTTTATAAATTTTACATCTTGAAATCAAATATAATGCTGAAAACTAAATATAGGTCTCGATCCAAAAAATCTGGTGTGACAAGTGTTTTGTGCAGCCAATCACAGCAGATTTTGATTCAAGCAAAGGTATTGCTTTATGAATGATCTGATGGTATTAATCAAAATCTACTGAATAAAAGAAAAAAAGAAAAAAGAAATCTCGTATAAATGGTGATAGATGAATTCAAAATTCTAGGATTTCCTTTTATGCTAATCATGTTGGAATATCCCCTTTCTTCTTTAATATAACCGTAATTTCTTGACTGCTTTGCATATATCCCCCCCCCCCCCCCCCTATAAAGAAAAGTTGAGTGAAGATTAAAGTGCTTCTTCCACTTTGAATCCTGATTAGATTCACACTAAACTAAACTCTCTCAACATCTGCCTTTGAAAAGAAATTCACATCCATTTACGTAATATAAACCAGCAACGAGACAGAGAGAGAGAGGAGTTTTCATTAATAAAAAACAATTTTTCCGATTCGTAAACTTTAAAATTTTTTTTTTTTTTTTAACGATGATTCACATTCAAAGTTTTGTTTGAATTAAAAAATAATAAAGAAGTTTCTCAACGTTATTTTATCAATTATATTTACGTATAATGAATGATCAAGGTTAGAAATTTTCTTCTATACAAAAATTCCTAATAATTTTATCTTGTATTAGTCCCGGGATGACCCGAGCTCGGTGGTTTTTTCGTTTGATAAAATTGTAAAACCCTAAAAACGTATTATACCTCAGTACTCGAAGTACCCCAAAGACAAAACCGAGCTTAATTTCATATTGTTACTTAAAATTTGAAGGAATTTTTTTAGAAAATTGTAAACAAGTGATGAGAAGTGGCTGTAGACTTTGAATTGGGTATAGGAGACTTTGCAGCCAAGGAAATTAAATAAAAAACTTTTATTTAATTAATTAATCGTCGACGTTTCGGTCGCAAGTCACGACCTTCCTCAGGACGATTAATTGTTAGAAGTCAACCTTGTATTCTAACAATTAATCGTCCTGAGGAAGGTCGTGAGGAACGTCGACGATTAATTAATTAAATAAAAGTTTTTTTATTTAATTTCCTTGGCTGCAAAGTCTCCTATACCCAATTGAAAATTGTAAAAACTAATAAAGTACATCTGTAAAGCAGTGGCGCAACCAGGGGGGTTTTTAGGGTTTTAACCCCCCCAGAAGAGAAAAAAAAATTCAAATTTCTATATATTATTACAAATTATTAGAAAAGAAAAAAAAATTGTATCCTTTTTATTATAAAAAAAATAATTTCTTAAAAATATGTTTATTTTATTTTAAAAAAATTTTAACAAAAATGAAAATTGCTTATTTTTCGTAGAGTATTAATATAAAATATAGTCTATATATTATATATAAGAAATAAAAAAAACAACTAATTCTTTTGTTATTTCTCCTAAATCATAAAAAACAAAAGACTAATATAAGACTCTACATTCATTTATTGAAATTTGAATTTGTCAATAAATTTTTTTGTATTAAAATCGAATTTCGTTTTTTCACGTCGTAGCCAGGAAAGAGGGTGGAAGGGGTTTCGGAATCTACATCTCCCCCACCCGAAATTTATCTTTACTTTCTCTTAGCTCTACAATTATGATAATATATATATATATATATAAAGTATTGGATTCATGTCAAAAATTCGATGTCGAAATTTTTATGGTTCTTCACGTTTTGAGGTCCCCTGAATTCAAAAAATTGGTTTTCGTAACATGTTCTGTCTGTCTCTGTGTGTGTGTGTGTCAAGTAAAAACAAAATTTAATGAAAATTTCTCTTTGAGAGGCCCTGGGGCCCTTGGGGCTCAAGTAAAAATGGGAAAATTTAGATAAAAAAAAGAAAATTTAATGAAAATACCCCTTGGGGTTCAGGGATATACGGTATTTTAAAAATGTTTTTGTGTATGGAGAAGAGGGATATTAAAAGATGACCACCCCCCCCCCCCCAAAAAAAAAATATTCAATATAAGGCCCCCTCTTCTAGTTCCGCCCCAGGCCCCCAACTGCCTCGGTACGCCTCTGCAAAGAGGGGCTGCGCGTCTAGTCAAAACCCCCCCCAGGAGCAAATCCTGGTTGCGCCACTGCTGTAAAGTACTATCTGTAGTACGTCTGGTGTCCCAAAGACGGTAGTTTTCTATACTACAAATAATAAATAGGGTATATTTAAAATTTGAAAGAAATCCGTAAAGATATTTGGAGAAAAGTGGAAAAAAAACTAAAAAGTACATCTGCAAAGTAGGCCTTGTAGTACTCGAAGACGATACATAGTGTAATTTGTTTTATTTATGGGAAATAGCACATGTTTAAAATTTGCAATAAGTCGTCAAAGAAAAATTGATAAAATCGAAAAACCTGAAAAGTACTAGTAGGCCTACCCGAATTTTCCCAAAGACCTAGTGCAATTTCGTATTGGTGGGGGAAATATTATAATATATATTTAAAATTTGAAAAAAACCGTTAGAGCCGTTTTCGAGAACTGATGATATGCTTACAAACAAATAAACAAACATACAAATTGCTCGTTTGATAATACGAGTAAGATAAGATTATTATCTAATTAAATAAATATCAGAATAGATAATAATTTAATAAATAAAAATATTTAGCCTATTTTAATTAAAATAGTTAATTTTTAGGTTAAAACGGAGTTGGATTTCATTCAAAGAGATGTAGATTGTATATCGCCATTTTGAATCCGCCATATTTGAAATCAATTATTAATTTTCTCTTTTGTTTATTATTATTATTTTTCAAATTGTATTATTAACTAAGAAGAATGAAATTTAAAATCAATTAGTGTTTGATTCTAATCTTATATAGGAAATGACATAAAAAGAAATAATCATTATTTAGTGATGTCGAAATATATAAACAAGTGATGAAATAAAGGGAATAACAGATCTATTTTCTAAGAAAAAGCGTTAACTTTTAATATCTGAAATCAGAGTTAATTCATTTTAACACCTCCTGTCAGGGGGCTGCCTTTAATATTCTAACGCCTTATTTAATGCAAAAAAAATGGCGTCTTTAAGTTATTATTTCACTTTTTAACACCCAATTTACGATGTTAAAATTTCAACGTCTGTTTTTAAAGCTGTAAATCAGGTATTCTAATAGATGTAGAAAATATTAATTAAAATAATTTATCTTTCCCTTAATTAAATAATTCCTTTTTTTTTATACACACTTTTTTCCCACACACTCCTGCACACAGTCTTTTCGGCAACTTACAATTTGTTAGACCAAATGGCTTTATTGGGACATCGAGCTCTAATTTTTTTAATAACTTATTAAAATTTTTTTTAAAAAACATTTCCCCAAATTTTTTTTTTTTTATTTAAAAATGACTTATTTATTGTTATTATTAAGCAAATACTAATTAAGAAATCTGTCACAATAAGCCTTAGATGTTTTTTAATTTAAAAATTAAAAATCAACTGTCAAATTAGTTCAGCATTCTTGCAATAGATGGCAGGCTAGTCTAACAGCCGATCGCCTAATAGCCTATATTTATATATTTTTATGCTTTTACAAAAGATACATAATATATCTTATAAAGTATTTATTGTTCAAAGATCAATGAAAATCAATCAAATGCATTAAATATTATTAGCTACCATTCTGACATCTCTTGGCAAATTTTTGAATTACTTGATTTTTTGGGCATACTTTTATGACACACAACGCCATCTTAGCGGGAAAAACATGCGTAACACCTTCGCTCCCCCCTTAAGGGCACCTCCCTAGACACTATAGTTACTAAATCTTAACGCTTTGGCTTTAAAGTTTTTGTTTATTGAATAACTATTTGAGGCAAGGAAGTGATTTTGAATAGCATTTTTTAACGCTTACATTACTTTTTAACACCCATTTTAAATTTTAACGTCTATTTTTAGAGAATAGTCCCAATACATAGGAGAAAATAAAAGATGGTTAGATGACGTAGCAACTTGAGTAATTTTCTAATTTAAAATAAAAAAAATTAAAAAGTAAATCAATTTTGACATGACTTTTTATGGCACACAACGCCATCTTAGCGGGAAAAACATGCGTAACACCTTCGGTCCCGTTCCCCCTTAAAGGCACTCCCTAGACACTATTTACTAAATCTTAACGCTTTGGCCTTAAAGTTTTTGTTTACTGAATAGCTATTTGAGGCAAGCAAGTGATTTTGAATAGCATTTTTTAACGCTTAACATTACTTTTTAACACCCATTTTAAATTTTAACGTCTATTTTTAGAGAATAGTCCCAATACATAGGAGAAAATAAAAGACGGTTAGATGACGTAGCAACTTGAGTAATTTTCTAATTTAAAATAAAAAAAAAATTAAAAAGTAAATCAATTTTGACATGTTTTTTTTCATTTTTTTTTTTTAATCAATTATGAATTTTATTTTTTTTTTTGTGTATTAATAACGAACGAACGGATTAGGGAAAAATAAATTGAAATTTTAAAATAGAATGAACTTGTAAAAGAGCAAGGGGGGGGGTGTTTGTTTGTTGAATGAAATGTGATGTGATTTTATGTAAAGATACATACATTTTATTTAATTAATTTTTTTTTTTTTTTAGAGAGAAAATACCTCTGAAATATGTGACAATGGTATAGTGAGCGCCACAATTAAGTCCTCACTACTAACTACATCAACTACATAAAATTCATAGTCAATTATTTTATTCGAGGGAATTAGAAGTGAATTTTTTAAATAAATCATCTTTTAACTATAGTTGATTCTTGATGGCTGGATATTATGATATGAGGATGTGGCATAAGAGCAGCCAAAGCGGAAAATAAAATTTTTTTGTCGACGTTTCGAGTGCCGATCGCACTCTTAATTCGACCTCGGAACAGTATAAAGCAAGGAAATATAAATTGCTACACTGCCATGTCAACTAACCTGACAATTTGACATCATTTTTGTCCTGATGAAGAGTGCGATCGGCACTCGAAACGTCGACAAAAATTAGATTTTTATTTTATTGGCTGCTCTAATGCCAAGCATTTTGGGTGCCTAAGCTCAAGGCTGTACCATCCAAATTTGCGGATAAAACGTTTAAGGTTGTTCGGATAGTACATCGTAAGTCATAATAGAATCTAAATTTTTTTTTAAATAAAATTAAAAATTTGAATGCCAAAATTCCTTATTATAATTTAGTCGTGACCTATCATAGTTTATAATTGGATTAAGTTAATAATTTAATTACCAAAAATAATAAATGAATGACTTTTGACTCGAGCAGTTTTTCACGTAATATAGAACTGGCAACATTGCATTCATCAACTATCTATTTTAAATCTTAAAAGCCTTAAATTTTATTTTATTTAATATATTATGAATGTTTAATGCAAATCAGTTTAAACACAATGGACGATTTGCGAGAAAAAATATTGTAAAATTGAAAAAAAAAATGTAACTGACATCGAGAAAAGACACTTATGTTATGCGACGTTGCCAGGCTGGTCTGACTCTCGAGAATTCCTTATTTTTAAATATTAGCGACTGTCATTTTGGAGAATTTTTTGACTTTCTTGTTAAAATATCTTTAAAAGCGTTGGGCAGAAACTTTTGATTTTATTTTTAACGTATTCCTCGGAAGAATTAATAAAATGTAAGTTTTTTTTGTTTTTGTATCTATTGCAGAGGTGGCTATATAATTCGATATGTGTGCGTTTCGTCTACACTCCCCATAGACTACATGTTAAATTTCAATTTTTTAAAAATTAATTACACGATAAGCCCTGCGTCAGATCTGCTTCAAAATTTTATTTTAAACGTATGTGATAGTGATTAATAACATATTAAAAAATTAGCTTTTAATCTAATAAAGTGCTTTAATGTCCGAACAACCTTAAAACTATGGCGGATGTATGAAACTCGGATGCGCGCACGAGAAAGGAAATTTAAATAAAATTCTTAAGGGATTTAGTTTCTTACAGTTTTTTACATCGACCTAGTTTTATCCATCTAAAACTTGCCAGCTCTGCTCTTGAGCCCCCCTTTCGTTGTGAGGTGAATAGGCCACGCCCATGGATGCTGCGCCTGTGTGCAAAAGATATTGCAATTATTAATCACCAAGATTATCATCTGCTTTTATTTGTTTTTTTTTTTATATAATAATTCTATTAAATCCTTTACTATCTAATAATCCCAGAGTTTTTTTTTTTGTTTGTTATTTATTTTATATTTTTTTCTCTCTCATTTTATTTTGTGATTGGCCGATTTATTTCGTTCCATTAATCCTCTTTCCTCTATTTATTTTAGAATACGTTCGTTTAAATCTAAACAAAGAAATTGTTCTCTTTCAAAACAAAACAAAAAAAAAATAAAAACATGTTTATCTGTGAAATTGCGCTTTTTTTTTGTAGGCTTTGCTTAATACTTACTCTGGGGAACGCTGCACGCAACAATAAAATGAATTTTTGTAGGCCTACTATCAAGAAATAATAATTAACTAAAAATAAATTCACTTTTTAAAGCAATACTTAATATTTATTTGTATAATTATCAATTTTTGAGGTTATAACGAATTTTCCATAAGATGTAGAATATATATTATTATCCTTTGAAATTAAATATTAATCTTTTTTTTTGCAATTGTTTGTTTTTCAATAATTTCTCTCTTTATTAATAATGAGAATAAATTAAATTGTTACACAATAATACTAATTAGTGATTGTTATTGATTTATTTTTTATAAACGCCATTTTATTATTTCATTAAATTTTAATTTTATTGCTCAATTGACCATACACAAAACTTATTCTAGCTTTTACAAATTGCTACATTATAATTACATAATAAAAAAAAGAAAAGAGCAGCACTCTTTTTCTCTCTTTTATTCTTTCCTTTTTAAAAGACATTAGGTTAATGGAAAGAGTTCAGAAATTGGATAGTTAGTTTGAAGTAAAAGTAAAGAAAACAATCAAGAAGAGTTCAATTGGATCGTTAGATGATTTCGATCAGAAACGATTTTGTGTTAAAGTGTTTTAGATTGAAAAAAGGGAATTAATTTCCAAGTGCAAATTATGATTATAAATGCGCACACAACCCAATCAATATGTCCGCCATTTTTTTTTTTTATTTAATAATATTAGAATTATCCTTACCAAACATCCCTCATTATAAATCCTTTTTGCATATCGTCTTCAAGAACAAAGAGCAAAAAGTCAACAACGTTCAGCAATTTAGAAGGTTAAATTTGAATCATTTTTTATTAAAAAAAAATAAATAATTGATTATTATTTCATTGTTTCGTCATTTGTTTACATATTTCTTGAAAATTTAACTTATACATTTTATGTGAGCTGCATATTAAACTCCAATTTATTTTAAATTTTATTTCTTCTTATTTAATAAATAAATAAATGAAGAGGAAAGAGAGAAATAAAAAAAAAATAATTAAAATTTGATTTCAAAGATGGCGATTCAAAATGGCGACGGATGCATGAACCTCAAAAATTGATTAATTAAATATTTTTATTCAGGCATTTAATTAAATTAAAAATAATAATAAGAAATATGATACCTAACAATCAAAAAGAAATCGAAAATAATTAAATTTAACGAAACAAATCTTTGAAATCAATTTATAATTCTCTAGCCAATGGAGATTATCAAAAAAAAAAAAATCCCTAAAATATATGGCTATTTAATCCCTTTAAAGTGAGAGAGAGAACAGAGAACACGTAAAATAGTAGAATATGAATAAGGGAAGATGAACGAACATAGGAATATTTTATTCAAATATTTAAAAAAAACGTAACTGGGAAGACAAATAGCGAAAAAAAAAATTCGTTATCATCTATAAAAGTGAGATTTTAAAATGAATTCTTTACTTTATGACATCTGTTTTATAATTTGATTTTTTTTTAAATATGATGGATAAAATTTGAAATTAAGACCAAATCCGTTGGGAGTTATTCCTTGAAAAAAGAGAAAAATAAATTGGGCATATGTATGACGATAACAAAGCTGCTACGTCATCACATCCCTTTGACGTCGTCGTCGTTTTCTTTGTATTCTCTGATTGGACGAATAATAAAAAAACATCTCTGAGAATTTTTCCTCTTCTCTATTGTTATGTTATCATTTATTTATTTATTTATTTATTTCTATTCCAATATTCATTTTTATCTCATAAACGATTTTTCAATTCTAATGTGGAATCTGAGAAAAAAATATTTTCCCCCAACCCCGAACATAAGTCATCATAAAAGGGAGATTTAACTTTTGATTATGATTTTATGAATAATGAATGAATAAAAACGGAATAGAAAGATGAATGAATTATTTCTTCCTTTTCTCTCTCTAATAATGGTATTTTTAATTTTAAATTAGCTCACCCGGTGGATGAATAAGAAAGAGATCAACCCTCCAGGTCTCTTCTTAGTTTGGCCGACGTAATTAAAATAAAATTGACAAGAATGTGCATTGGTCTTTAATAAAATTTTAATTTTAAAATAGTCTTTCTAAATTTTATAATTTAATTAATGACTTTTTGAGGTTATAAAGCATTTGGATTTTATTCCCAGAGATGATCGCCATTTTGAATCTTTGCAGTCAACAAACAATTTTTTTTTTTTTTGGTTATGTTTATTCTCAAAACAGACTCTCTCTCTCTTGATTTAATATTAAATAACGAGAATAAAATCTAAAATCAATTGGCTGTAAATATCAAATAGACGTAAAAGGTTAATGATCATTGTTTCAAAGAGATGAACAAATTGATTAATAACGAGACAAAGCATGTGAGTTTATTCTTTGACTATGCATTATTCCTAAACGATGTGGAATATAATTAATTTTGGAATATTAATCAAAAATAAATAAAATTATATTCTTTTTTAAAATAAATTCAAATTTCAAGTTGGATTTCATTCCAAGAGATGTAAATCTGCCATCTTTAAAATTAAATTTTTTCTGATTGTTATTTCTCAAGACTCTCTTGATTTATTATTAAATAATCAGATTAAAATTTTAAAATAAACGTTATTTCCAAGAGATGTATAAATTGATTAATGACGAAACAATGCAGCAGTAAGTTTATTCTTTGACTAAACTAAGCATTATTTTTAAAATGGTAGAAATACACTTTTTTTTTAAATTAATTCATTATCATTAGATTATTATTTAAATATTCAATTACATCACCAACGGGCTGTGATTATTGTTAACATAATAATGATTTGTATTGTTAAAGTATTAAATACGCCTAAATCAAATTCTTTTTCTAAATATAGAATCTTTTGAAATATTAAACCGATAAAATACAATTTCCTTTTTTTTTTAAATAATCCTTTAAATAAATCTCACGTAAGGAAGTTTTGTTGTTTTTTTTTTTTTTTTCAAAGAGAATAAACAAAAGATTATTTTTTTTTTATACACACGACCTAAATTGAAAAAGAAAAAGATGGGATTAAAATAAAATAATGATTTAATTCGCCCACAGAGTGAGAGGGAAGATGTCGCAAAGATCCGATTAGCTAACAGGAAGGAAGCAAGCACGGATATCGACTCACTCGGCTCCCTATCTCCCTCATCTCTCTCTCTCTTGTCATTGCATCCAATCTTAAGCTTTCTTTTTCTCTTTTTCTCTCCCTGGAGGATTCATTAAGCCAACAACATCTTCCTCTCTCTCTCTCTCTCCAATTAAAAAATTAATTCGATTTTCATTAACGAGATGAGAGAGAGAGAGGGGGGCATTGATATGAAAATCAAGAGAACTATAATTGAATTTTCCGAGTTTTGACGCATGTGTGGTTTCGTTTGAAATTGGATAGATGGACATGTGTGGGTGAGAGAGAGAGCGAACTCAATATTTTTTTTTTTTTTTTTTTTAACCCTCAAATTTCATCTGCCTCTCCCCTTTCACATTTCCTCGTTTACTTTTCATCGATGAAATTATATAGCATTGTCTGTCATGGAAAAAAAAGGATTGAGAAGTTCCGGACTCATTAAGTGCATAAATGAACAAATTCTCTTTCATTAAAATGTTACTTGACTAAAAAAAAAGAGATTCAAAAATTTAAAAATATTTTGCTCCCCCTCCTTCCAATTAGGGTGCACTAGCCTAATAAATAATAATAAATAAATTTTAGATAATGAGATTAAAATTTAATTAGGTTATAAGAACAATGCAAAGAGACTCAGACACCAAGAATATAAATTATAAACCGCAATTCAAAGAGATGTAGAATGTATGTAAATATAAATATATATTAAATTCTTAAAAAAGGGTCATTTGATCAAGAAGGAATCTTACCCCTTAACTCTCACTACTAAAACAAAACACAGGTACATTTTAATTCAATTAATTGAATAAATTTTTTGTAATAATCTATTAAAATTATAAAGTTATTAAATTAATTCACCGAAATAATATTATTAATTAAAGGCAACAATATTCAAACATAAGGAATAGATTTTTTGTCTTGACAGCATTTTGGCAGTAATGATCATTAAAAATAAATAAATAAGGGGATTAAAATTTAATTAGGTTTTAACAATAAGACTCAGACTCTCAGAATATAAATTATGAAAACGTAATTTAAAGGGATGTAGAATGTATGTAGAGATATATATATATATATATATATATATATATAAACGCATACGTATATTACATTTTTGGAAAAGGATCATTTCACCAAGAAGCAATCTCCCTGCCAAACCAAGGTTTATTTTAATTAAATATATTTTTTTTTGTAATTATCTAATTATTAAGTTAATTTATTCACCATAGTAGATTTATTTATTTTTTGTAATTTATTAATAACATTTGAGTATAAATTTCTTCAATTTCTTGTCCCCTTTCGTGAAGGGGACGCATCGCTTGCCTGCCTCTCTGATGATAATCCCCTTTAATAAGATAAGATAATAGAGAGATAAATTCGTTGATTAACGTTAGGCTCCCTTTTTCCCCTTTATTAATCAATATTGTTATTAATATCATTAGACAATTTGTATGTCTAGTCTCTAGATTAATCCTAAGCCAAATCAAATTAATTGATAAAAAACAAACAAACAAAATTATATATAATTAATTCAATTGTTAAACAATGCAAACAATGCCAATAATTAAATTAATAACAATAGAAATTTAAATTAAATCCATTACAAGATTCTTGATTAATATTTATAAGTAAACTAGCTGCGTGGTTAATAAATAATATAAATAAATTTATTAAAGCCCCGCTTTGAGGCACCAGTCCTCGGTGGCTAGGTCCAAACAAACACAATACAAATTTAAATGCATAACTCCGGAGTTCTAAACGACCTTTTCTTTTTGTTTAAATTAGATTTTTTTCTTTAATAATCTTTCAAAACCTCATAATTCCAGTCGCCATGTTTATTTATCATTAGAGAGCAATTTTAAAGTATCCTATTTATATTAAAATCGGATGAAATGAGTTTTTTAAACACAAACATAATTTAACGCTTTTATTTTTCTTCACTGCGTCTCTCTGAAAAAGAACAAATAAAAGAAGTAAGAACAATATTTGTTCGTTACTAAATAAATATTACACAAAAGGTGAAAAGAAAGAAAGAATAGACTCTATTGCTTACTTACTGCGCTTAGCTCTCTCCATTTTTATTAATAATAAGAACGAAATAATCAAAAATAGAAATTAATTAAATAAAAAAAAAAAAAAAAAATAATAATAATTACAACAATATCCCGTTAATTAATAATAAGGGAATGCATTCCATTTATCTCTTTTGAGAGTAAATAATTCATTTTAATATTTGAAATTTTATAAAATACTAAATTTAATTACTGACTGCGTCTTAACCGAATTAAGCAACTCTTTCTTACGCTGTTCATATAGTGTATAGCTAGGGTATATTTAAAATTAAAAGGCTTCTTGGCCTTCCAGACATTGGCGCCAATGCTGGACCATTTTGACAAGCACACGACCTCACGGATTTTTTATTAATTAATTCATTGTCGAATATATATAATAAAAAATCTGTTATTTTGATTAAAATAAAAATAATGAGAAAATATTGAAAAAAAAAGTCCATTAAAATGAAGATAGAGATGGCAATTCGAAAATTAAGTAATTAAATCAAGAATCTCTTTAGACTCTTCTCTTCTTTATGCGAAGGAGTTTTTTTTTTTTTGTTTGTCAACGAATATTAAATGAGGCGTCTTTGTTATTTTGTTGTGTAATTTGATTTATTAAGTCAATAAGAAAGATGCTAATCAATTAAACGAGAGGAGATATAAAATTTATATTATCTTCTCTTAGGTTATATTCAAAGCAAGAGAAAGAGCGAGAGAAATCGACATCATTTGTATATTTATATTTCTGAGCTTATTTATATTATTATTAATCCTTTGCTGTTTTAAAATCTCATTAGTATTCTATGGCGTTGATTATAATGACATCATCATCGTTTTAAACTTTATTAACTTGAAAATAAAAATATTTTATAAATAATACGCCAATAAAGAGCTCTCGTATAGGTTAGCTCTGAAACAAAGAGATGTAGATTGTATATAAATATAGATAAACATTCATTAGAGTTCTTAATAAAATTGAATTTAACAAATTCAATAATTTCAATAAAATTAGTTTTTGTTAGTTAATGAGATTTAAATTAAATAAGTTAAAAATATTAAATAAAATGCATTCGCTCATTATTAGGCCTATATAAATAAATAATTTAATTTTAATTATTATGAAATAAATTGACCGGTTCTAAAGTTTGTTGTGAAGTTAGCATGTTTTTACTTGCAATAATCGTTACTAACTTAACTTTTGTTTTCATCTGCAACAATGCATGCTATTATTTTATTAACAATGTATTAATTTTCTCTATTAAATCAAACACGTAATATTATTAATGAATTTATAAACTTAAATATTTGTTTTGCGCCTAGAAGCTAGGCAACTAAAAGAGCGGGTTTGTTTTTGTTAACACTAGGTTGTCTAAATAACAGGCGCGCTCTAAAAAAGCATTTTTATTGCCACAATAAAAAAAAACATATGTGGCTATTGATGCTACACATTAGAGAATGGAAATTTATAATTCTAATTGATAATCTCGATAGGAAATTGACCAGGTATGTTGACTATTTTTCTTATCTAAAATCTAAGCCCTTGATTTCGGAGATCTAACCTAAAAAATAATTTATTATTAAATAAATGTTAGGTTATATTAATTAATAGCATATTAATTAAATTACTAACAATACAGTTTTTTATTTGCAAAAGAATTCGGGCGTAATGGAAAAAAAAAACAGAATCAGCACACGAGAGAATCAACAATCGCAGGGCAATAATTATTTAATTTTTTTCATCCCCTTCTAACACTCTAATTTAAAACCTGTCAATATACTAAAATGGAAAGCAAAATCTTTTGCTCCAATATTTTTTTTTTTTTTTCAAACCGATGTCTTTTTTACATACCGAGAAAAAAGAAGAGAGAAAAAACAAAAAAAAAAAACAAAAAGGGTCTAAAAGAATTTAAAAAAGCTTTGCCTGATAACGGGAGAGATAAATTTTTTTTTTTTCTTACGTCTTATTCATATTCCCATTTACAGAAGCGAGATCTTTCTCTCCCTCCTCTCTCTTTCTCTAAAAGCTTTAATATTTTTAGAGAAAATGACCTGTCAGAACCAAGAAACCTTTCTCTCGATCTCTCTTTTGAATTTTAAAATTACGAATATATTATTATTATTACTAATTTAACAACAATTAAAGCATTGTTTTGCTTTGAATCGTTGCTAACTTAAGAATCGCAGGCAAAAATTTAAAACAATGCTATATATATTTCTATGTTGACAATGCTCATTCAAAGAATAAATCAAATTGCATTGTTACGTCATTAAATATCAATTCAACAGAATGAAATGCAATTTATAAAAATTTAATCATTTCAATTAATTTAAATAATTGTTTAAATTTTTTAATTATCGACTATTATTGTGATATTTTTAATTAATTAGAAAA
>JAKCPI010024311.1:0-22906 GCA_023213315.1 Euborellia annulipes | reverse complement strand
TAAAGTGCCTTAATGTCCGAACGAGCTCAACAAGATGATCGGAAGAATAGCTAGTAAATTAGATGTGAAGATACCGGCTCCCCACTTTCATGGGTTCCCGTTTCTTATTTGATAGCGCAAAGGTGGCCAAGCACACACATTTGAATTCCACATGTAGCTAGATTATTCATGAAATTAGGTATATATACATATCACAGTACTTATCTACACAATGATAATGATTCGTTGTTGACTCCTTGAACACAGACAGATACAAATATTGTCCCCTGCTTACTTACTTAGTAATTTTAGTCTCCCCCCCCCCACTCTCTATGCATGCATGTATAATGAGATAAAAGCTTGCCACCCATTAAAACCTACGAGTGCTTAATAAATTAATATGGATAGGTATGGAAAATGGAGATGAGAGATATAGGGCTACTTGTCGCTATTATTATTAACATGCACAAAATTAACTGGGATCTTTTTTTTAATAAGGTTGTTCGGACATTTAGAGCACTTTATAAAGATTAAAAGCTAATTTTTTAATATGTTATTTATCACTATCAAATACGTATAAAATAAAATTTTGAAGCAGATCTGACGAAGCGTTATCGTGTAATTAATTATTAAAAAATTGAAATTTAACATGTAGTCTATGGGGAATATCGACGAAACGAATTATGTATCCACTTCTGATAGAGATAAAAAAAAACAAAAAACTTACATTTTATCAATTCACTTTCGAGGAATAGGTTAAACATAAAATCAAAAGTTTCTGCCGAAGGCTTTTAAAGATATTTTAACAAGAAAGTCAAAAAATTCTCCAAAATGACAGTCGGCCATATTTAAAAATAAGGAAGTCACGGGACTCAGACCAGTCTGGCAACGTCGCATAAAATAATTGCTCTTTTCTCGCTGTCAGTTACATTTTTTTTTTTCAATTTTACGATATTTTTTCTCGCAAATCGTCCATTGTGTTTAAACTGATTTGCATTAAACATTGTAATATATTAAATAAAATAAAATTGAAGGCTTTTAAGATTTAAAATAGATAGTTGATGAATGCAATGTTGCCAGATCTATATAACTTGAAAAACTGCTCAAGTCAAAAGTCATTCATTTATTATTTTTGGTAATTAAATTATTAACTTAATACAATTATAAACTCTGATAGGTCACGACTAAATTATAATAAGGAATTTTGGCATTCAAATTTTTAATTTTATTTAAAAAAAAAATTTAGATTCTATTATGACTTACGAGGTATTATGCGAACAACCTTAAATCTGAATTAAATTTATTTATTGTTAAAGACTAAAAATAAGACTAGAAACAAAAAGAATAGCTAGAATAATGCTAAGAGGGAAATTAATTTTGAGAAGATGATGGTGCTGATGATAATCATCATATCTTGATGATGGAGTAGAAGAGGAAAGAGAGAGATCACGTGATCTGTTTGTGTAAAGGCCCCTCCCCTCTCTCTAAGTGTTTGCGCCTCTCTGCTTTCTCAGATCATACAAGTGATATACAGAGTGTATGTAACTCGATAAAGCAGAATCAGAGAGAGAGAGATAAAGATAAAACACACTCAGCCATCCCAAAACAAATGGATATAATTGTCCCTCACAAAGGCACACAAATGTTTAGAGAAATGGAAATTGATTAAGAACATGAGGGGGAGGGGGGAGTGAACCTTCTTCCCCTCCCTCAACCCATGTCACTTTTGAAATAAAAAATCTGGTGGGTTACAACTTTCAATTACCGAAGGTAAGAGAAAGTTGTGTGATGTGCGACAGTCACACCAGATTTTTTTTAGGTTCCGTAATGCGTTAAGTTACGATTTATACATTTTAGCAGGTGTAGGGGTTAGCGTGCTGGCTTTCACTGCCAACCCTCGACCCTTGGTATATAAGGCAAATGCGCTATCAACTACGCCAAGCCCGAGGGCAATTTTTGAGGTTAAAAGTAAGACAGAAGCATTTCCAAGAGATGTAGACATATATTAATGACGAAACAATGCAAGTGAGTTTAATTTATGCTTTGATTAAAGAAACATTCCTAAAGTTAGTTCGATCTTTTGTACCAAGGGTCGCGGGTTCGCATTCCGTCTCATGAGACAATTTATTTTAATTTAATTGGCTACCAATAAATTGAAATAGAGACGCGGTCTAAATGGCCTCGGTTGCCGAAAAAGACCTTAAATAAATTTAAGCCCGGATTTCTTATGCAACTAACTGCATATTCTATTTGCTAACATAAGCAATTTTCTAACCGAATCATGCCCCCTTGGTACTAGAGTTCAAATTCTATATTGCATAAAGTTGCATATTTGGTGAATATTGCATACAATTGCATATTTGGTGAATATTGCATAAAATTGCATATTTTGTGTTTATTGCATAAAATTGCATATTTTGTGTTTATTGCATAAAATTGCATAATTGATAAATATTGCATAAAATTGCATATTTGATGAATATTGCATAAAATTGCATATTTGGTGATTATTGCATAGTGTTGCATAATTGATGAATATTGCATAAAATTGCATATTTGATGAATATTGCATAAAATTGCATATTTGGTGATTATTGCATAGTGTTGCATAATTTGATGAATATTGCATAAAATTGCATATTTAAAATTTTTTGAATATTTTTACATTTTTCGATAAAAGTTTTATTTTATTTTAATTTCGCTCCAACAATTTTGATTAAAATTCATATTTCAATTATTTTTTTACAAGCTCTTTAAAATGTATTAATATATTCTCATTTTGCTCAAATTGAAATCTTCTGAAGTAGCCAGGAAAAATGAAATCAGACAAAAACTAGATCAATTTTTATCAGAATTTCCTTTATTTGATCGTCGACGTTTCGGACGTCAGTCGCGCCCTTCCTCAGGACAATCAATCGTCAAGCAAATACAGGTTTCGTTAGAAATACCCCCACCTCCTTTCAAAAATAAAACACGATTAGTTTTACATCAGTAGAAATCATGATTTATTTTTAATTGGAAGCCATTTACTTGATATTGCATATTTCAATACTTTTACAGGTTTTTGATGCATAAAAATCCGGGCTCTATACATATATAAAATATTGATCTCTAAATTCTCTAATTTCAATTTAGTATTTGTATTTTTGTTTTCACTTCTAAAGTAAAGAAGGCTTATAAAATGGGTGGAGTGACTTGGCAGACGAGAATACGAAAATTTATTATATCTAAAGAAAAAAAAAGCAGCAAAGGTGAGTGAAGTTGGAAGCTCTTTTTTTTTTTTTTTTGTTCTTATGGAAATCAGTTTGCAAAATCAATGACCAAGAAATACACAGAAAGAGAAGAAAAACCAAGAAAGAAGCTCCTTGTTCAACGATGCGGCAATTGCATCTCTCTCTTTTTTTTTAATATAAATTGCCAACAATCTCGTAATAACAATTAGTAATTGAAATTTCATACTTTTTGTTTTTAATCTACAAAAAGGGATGTATGTATTTTTTTAAATTTTGTCACAAATTTCAATTCAGTATTTTGTTCTTAAGGTGCGCGTCTCGAAAAAGCGTTAATTGGCGATTCAGAAGCTGGTTACTCTAGGCGGCAAGAGATGGCGTTAGTTGTCCCCATAGGGAAACAAGCGTTTTATTCCATTTTTATTTGAAAGATTCCAGCTAATTAATTAAAGGCAAAAAATTAATTATTTTTCAACACAATGAATACTAATTTATTTATCTATAAGATATAGAGCGAATTTTTTGATAATAACTTTTATTTAATGCGATTAATCTAAAAAAAAATTTTATTTTTTCGAAAATCAAAGAAAGGGCTTCGATAAGTTGAAGATATTTTTTAATTAAAAAAAAAAATTTGAGGTCGATAGCTTCAAAATTGTGGCTGCAATCTCCCAAAATTAGCACCCTGAGACGCGCACCTTAAATGTTAGCCAGCTTTCCTATAATTTCAGGAACTGTTTTATAATAAATTTATCAAGACAAATTTTCAAAGGTTTAGGGTTTTGTGTCAAAATACACCGTTTCGACTTTGCCATCTTCAGACCTTTTTTTAAAAATAGATATTTAAATGGCTAAAGAATCAGAAAAATAACAAGTAGTCGATTTCAGCCAAATTTTCTTTTGTTCAGATTCTCGCCCCTCACGGCTGACGTTTCGGCCCGTGGTCTAGACTATCTTCAGAGCTACATACAGGATGTGGTACACTTACAGCAACTTACTGCGTTGTTTGTATGTAATGTCGAAGGAGGGAGAGGAGAATATTTTTCTATTCCTCCTTTCCAACATTTCTTTACGTTTTGCTGTAAGCGTACCATATCCTGGATGTAGCTCTGAAGATAGTCTAGAAATTTGGCCGAAACGTCAGCCGTGAGAGCGAGAATCTGAATAAAAGAAAATTTGGCGGAAATCGACTCGCTATTTTTTTTATTCTTTCGCTATTTAAATATCTATTTTTAAAAAAAAGGGTCTGAAGATGGCAAAGTCGAAACGGTACAACCGTAAATAAGGCTCTGAAAATAAATTTCCTTTCATAAATATTAAAAAGAGTTTTTCCGTCTTTTTGCCATATTATTTTAGAGTTAAATTTGAAATTAAATATAATAAAAATTGATATTATATCAATAGATATTGAATTTCAATAACACAAGAAAATCCATAAAGTAACGTTTAACAACATTTATATCCCGGTCCAGCTTGCGTAACATTAATAACTCCCAAACTAACCCTTGACATATGGCTCAGAGTTAAGTATTAGCTTCTGTTGTCAAGGGTCAAGGGTTCAAGGGTTCGCATCCCGTCCCAGGCGAGAAATTTATTTTAATTGAATTGGATACCAATCAATTGAAATACAATCGGAGGGGGTCTAAATGGTATCAGGTGCCGAAAAGGGCATTAAAGAAAAAAAACTTGCAAACTATTCAAATTATCTGTATTGTAGAGGATTATTAGATTCTATATTAAATAGCTAATTGCATATTTGATGATTATTGCATAAAGTTGCTTATTGGTGTATATTGCATTAAATTGCATATTTTATGATTATTGCATAAAGTTGCATATTTGGTGAATATTGCATAAAATTGCATATTTAAAATTTTTTAAATCTTATTTTCGGTAAGTTTTATTTTATTTTAATTTCGCTTCAACGATTTTGAATAAAATTCATAAATCAATTATTTTTTACATGCTCTTTAAAATTTATATTCTCATTTTGCCCTTGAAATTTTATGATGATCCTTTTACTCTTGTATTTTATAAGAAAGATAGAAGCCAGAGTAAAAAAATATAAATAAATATTTTCCCATACTTATAAATTTCATTACATCTTTTAATATATATCGACGGAAACTATATAAATGTACGTGCACACAAAAAATCTAGTGTGGCAAGCACAGTACACAACTTTCTCTTACCAAAGGTACTAGAAAGTTGTCTGCTGTGCGAAAGTCACACCAGATTTTTTTAAATATTTTATTTTCGGATTTTCGGTCATTTTTTTCGGCGCTTAACTTCCCGTAGGAATTTTTAGTCTTAAAAAATTTCAGAAAATTCAGAATTTTACGATTGGAAAGCATTGTGTCTTATGAAAAATTAAAGTCAATTAATTAAACTAATTAAATCTCTCAAATGAAAAATAATAAAAATTGTTATATAATAAAATTTTTCTTTAAATTCAGGAACCCGACATCGTAGAACGTCTCAAATTTTATAAATTACTACTGAGTGGGTCAAAGAAAACCTAAAATGGAAATGTAATCCATTCAGTGTGTGCCTCTCTCTCCTCTATCTATCTATCTAGGGTTAATTGGGCAATATAACTCAAAGTGACAGAGAGACAGCCTCTGGGTGATGCAATTACGCCCTATATCACATATATAGTCAATATCTCTATCTAATGCTCGCTCCATCTCTACTTCGATATGCTATATAATCACAAGACAATTATATACAACAAAATTTATTTATCAAAAATATTAAAATTGCCGGTATCATAAACTCAAGAGCTGATTAGATCGTTAATGTGAGGTATCGATATTTTTTTCTCAACATAACATGTAATTTTTATTATATATTCTGAAAGTAGATCTCGTCCCGAGTAAAATGATATGTCACACTTGTATATTGGAACTTTGTTACAACGCTTTTTTTTAAAGTTGCACTTGGAGCATCATTAATTAAAATAAAATTCAAAGAATAAAAAGAAAACAATTAAAAATTAATTGTATTCAAATAATTAAAATTTAAATATATTTACTAATTAGATTCAGAAATATTTTGATTTAATTAAAAAATAAAATAAAATCTTTTAATTTAAATTTAAATTGTCTTAATTGTTGTTATTTTATTTTGCGTTAATTAGAAATGCTCCAAGTGCAGTTCAATCAAACTACAATAGAATATATAAGTGTGACGTATCATTTTACTCGGGAGAATGTCTACTTTCAGAATATATGTATAAAAAATAAATATTATGTAATAAAAAAATATTTTTCCTCTTTGATGATTAACTGAAACTTGAAAAATTAGTTTTTAACTTGCATTTAATCAGAGGTGTTATATTTTTTTTAGCAAAGTAGTGTACAACAACACACATTAGTTAACCTAAAAGGGACCTAATTATCCCCTCTCCATTCAATTCTAGAGTAATAATAAAATTTACGGCTTATGGCGAATATCCTCCGCTTTATGTAATTGGCTAATATGAATATAAATTAGAAATAATATTATTAATAATAAATAAATCAATAAGGAGGTCAAACAAAATAAATGATTAGGGGTTAATGACCTCAGAGTGAGAATTTAAAACTAATTTAGATTCGTATAAGCGAACCTAACGAGTTCCCCGTTTAAATAAAATATTTATAATTAAAAATTAGACTCACGATGTTTAGGTAACCAGAAGGAAGATTTTACCTGTAACAAAAGAGAGCAAAAAAAGGTTGAATTGACGTAGTTGAATGAAATTTGATGCAGGATTGGAGATAAACATCTTAATTGGAAAAAGTACAGCCAAATAAAAATTTTATAGCCGACGTTTTTAGCGCTCATCTTCAAGGGATAACATACACATAACATAACATAATATTAATTTGTCTTTTGTGCAGTAACAACAACAAATCATCCAAGTTTTGTTACAGAATATGAAATAAATACGGATTTAATGACAGTAACAATTTTGTTTGACCTGAAGATGGTCGCCCTAAGAGTTGGAAACGTTGGTTATAAAATTTAAGAATTTTTAAAGTGAAACTTTTATTTTATCTCCTCAAGTTTTTTCGCTCTTTTATCATCATGTCGCACGTCAAAGGCCGTGACACAACAAGCCATGACGTCACAAGCCGTGACGACAAAAATAGGAAAATTAAATTTTAATATATATGACGAATTATAAAAAAATAATTGTGAGATTTAATTATTCAATTTTTAAATTGATAAAATATAATTTTTAAAATAATTTAAAATAATTCAAATACTAAATAAATATTGTTCTCAGTTTTTAACATGCGTCTATTGATTTCCCATTTTTCAATTATTAAGTTAAGAATAAAAACGCGATTTTAATACCCTTAATTGAATATAGAGGTAAGAGAAAGTAAAAAAGGTGGCATTGATAATAATACTAATTTCCCGCTTCCTGCGGGCCGATTAACTCCTCGTTTTAATACCTTCTTCCGACCACTTTGTAGTATAAATTTGCCAAATCTCATCATAATCCGATCAAGAGTTTCGGAGATATTAACGAGACAAACTCCTTATCTAATGAATACAGTAGTTCCAAAGATATAATTTTTTTTACTTAACATGGAAATAAAAAGAAAATAGATTCTTTGATCTCTCGTAATTTTTTTTTTTCTTGTCTCCATGAGTTTATTCAACTGGGATGGCCAACAGATGGGATGGGATGAACGCCGACGACGACGACGCAGAGCAAAAAAAAGGAGATAAAGAAGCCTGTTATCCCGGTTATCCCGGTTATCCTGCTCGCCAGATGCCAGTTCCACTTTTAATCCCGCACACACAATAATCAAGTTAACTCTCTCTCTACTACCATAATAAGGAAACAAATTTGTTTAGAACTAGCAGCGCCGCCCGCTTACGGTGGATCGTCGTTCTTTACAAGTATTATTAGAGAATTTTTAATTATTTATTAAAAATATATAAATACTGTCACTTACGACTGCTTATTCTGCAGCCGTTATCAAGTACTGTGCACTTGCTCTGACTCAAGTGAACCGTCCGTTACGTGCCTTTTTATATACAGCGACGTCAGCGCCATCTGCCGGCATTTCTGTGAAGTTAGATTCAAATTTTCCCGCTTATTTTCACTCATTTCCATGAAGTTAGTCACAATTGGACCCTGTTATGCAATAGTGTGTCAAAAGCAAAAAAAAAAAAAATTCAAAATTGAGTTAAGCATAATTTTCTCAAATCTCGGTAGCTGGCGCATGACACACTAATGCGTAACAGGGTCACATATGATATGTATATATATATATATATATATATGTGTAATTTTGGAATGATTTAATAATAATATTTTATAACTTCTATGTTAAAATCAAAATTCAAGAAACTTATTGTAAGCAACATCATGCTTTTTATAATATGTAAACAGTGGCTTTGATAATTGGGTCCTTTTATGCATTAGTGTGTCAAGCGCCAGCTACCGAGATTTGAGAAAATTATGCTTAACTCAATTTTTAATTATTTTTTTTTTGGCTTTTGACACACTATTGCATAACAGGGTCCAATTGTGACTAACTTCATGGAAATGAGTGAAAATAAGCGGGAAAATTTGAATTCTAACTTCAGAGAAATGCCGACAGATGGCGCTGACGTCGCTGTATATATAAAAAGGCACGTAACGGACATGACAGTTGGTTCATTTGAGTCGGGGGCAAGTGCACAGTACTTGATAACGGCTGCAGAATAAGCAGTACAGTATTTATAATTAAATGTGTGTCTATAATTAAAAATTCTCCTAATAATAATATTTACAAATATTTTTTTTTATTTATAAAAACTTACGATAAATGGTCAATACTGTACATACAAAAATAAATGTTTAAATTTGCATATACCATTAGATGTATTTGAGAATTGTAATAGGCGCAAGGGCTGTATTTTTTATTTTGTGGCAAATGGGCCCGAAACAACAACACTGGCCAAGATTAAGAGACTATATTCTTTTATACATTCACATAATATTAATATAATATAGTCTATATATGGACCCTGGTTACGCATTAGTGTGTCAAGCGCCGGTACCGAATTTTGAGAAAATCAACATTAAAGTTTTTTGTTTTCATTGGATTATATATAATTTTTTTTGTCAATTGTGCAAGTAACATTAAATTTTTTAGGACAAATTTCATAAAAAATATTATTAATTATATCATTTGAAACAATATTCCTGCTTAACTCAATTTTTAATTTTTTGGCGCTTGACACACTATTGCATAACAGGGTCCATTTATCTCCGCTACTTTTAATATAATATACTCAAGGTTTATAAAAAAAGAAATCATATTTTTCAAAGTTATTATAAATAATAAATAAAAGAGATTCTTTTTATTTATTTATTTATTTAAACGCCCTATATATAAGTTGGGGGGGGGGGATGTGATTTAAGTCAGCCAGATGTTTGGAATAAGTTTTTGATTTAAAAATCCATATTTATATTCATCCTTTCTTTCTACTACTTGCTTGATTTATTGTTTTAGATAAAAAAAAAATCTGGAGTGACTGGTCACAGCACATAACTTTCTCTTACCAAAGGTAATCGAAGGTTGTCTTGTCACACCAGATTTTTTGTGTTGAAATATATTTAGTTTCCGCTGATATATTGAAATTCAAAATATTTTTTTTTTTTCGCTCTTCCATCAGCATGTCGCGTTACAAGCCGTGACGTCACGTCAAAGTCCGTGACGACAAAAATAGATAAGTTGAAATTTAATATATATGACGAATTATAAAAAAATAATTGTGAGATTTAATTATTCAATTTTTAAATTGATAAAATATAATTTTTAAAATAATTTAAAATAATTCAAAATTACTAAATAAATATTGTTCTCAGTTTTTAACATGCGTCTATTGATTTTCCATTTTCCAATTATTAAGTTAAGATTAAAAACGCGATTTTAATACCCTTAATTTTCTGAATAAATTTCAGTTAAAATCTGCCCTACGATCCGAAAAAAAAGTTTCACTTGCATCATGCTTTCTTTTTTTTTTTTACAGTGTATTTGTAGAACTGTTTTCTTGCCGCCCATTGGATATATAGGTAAGAGAAAGTAATACATATAAAAGAAGAGCAAATAAAAAGCGTTAACTACATGCAGGACTCCCCCCCCCCGGCACCTGTGCTAATTGAATGACAAACGCCATTAGAAACGGACATTAGTCTGAGTCCTAATGACCTGCATATTTCCATAATTTTATTTTATTTTATTTTATTATTGATTCCACCACCTCCCTCGCTCTCTAAATCCCTTATCATTCAACTCGTTAAATTTATTGGATTTAATCCTCACTGATTTTAACATTAAAAAAAAAATTCTGGTGTAACTGATCACACAATCGAAGGTAAGTTGTGTGATGAGAGCTGCCACACCAGATTTTTTTATGTGTCAACTCTTATGTTATATTGATAACTATATACAAGAGTAAAGTGTGCTTCAAACAATGTTGAGAGAAAAATGAGAATATACATTTTAAAGAGCATCTAAAAAATAATTGATTTTTCAATTTTCATCAAAATCCTTGGACTGATTTTTGAGAAAATCGAAAAAAACTGAAAAATTACATCAGTAAAGTACTAGTACTCTTTGGCGGATTTTGTTTAAAAATCTCGTGTTAAATGCCAGGGAGGTGCTTAACTTAAATATAAAATTTCAACCTCGTAGCTCATTTCCTTCATGCTTTATTTTGAATTCACGCAGACAAAAAAAATATAAATAATTGCGAGATTTAAATTAAGCTAAAAGAAATTTTAATATTATTAATTATTATTATTTAAAAATATTAAATTAAAAAATATTAATTAAAAATAAATAATTTTAATTAATATATTATTTAAATCTCGCATTTATTATAAAATAAATTTCAACTGCTTTAATTTTGCCGATGCTCCAAGTGCAGTATAAAATAATTTCTTTAAATGTATATACAAGTGTGACATATCATTTTAATCGGGAGAAGGTCGACTTTCAGAATATCTAATAAAAAATATATGTTACCAAAAAAAATAAATACTTTTTGAATTAATTCTTGAGAAAATTTGTTCACAGAATATTTTTAATAAAATTTTGATGACGTCACATCAGATTAAAGTAACTGCAAAACGATCCATCCAAAATTAAGCTCTATTATTTTTCCGTCTTATTAATAATATTTGGCTGTGTGTGAAGACAGAAACGATAGAGAGAGAGAGGAACTGGTCCAGGAACGGCTTTCTCCCTGGGTGATTTGCATCCGACCCTGACCCTGACCAGATGTCATCGATACACGCTTAGGTCATTGACTTTTTATTTTGTTAGTTAGTCATGATTATTTAATGTCAATCAAATTTCAAAATAAATTCACGCTTATTGTATTGTAAAATATTTCTGTAGAGATATATTTTTAAGCATTTGAGGCTATTTTTTTGGGTTTCTTTTCTAATGCTGGAATTCTGATTCTAGACACCAGAAAAACACTTAACTTTCCATTTTTAGCTTTTAAAGTTTGCTTTTGTTTAATTGGTACAGGGGGTTTGAAAAAATAAAATAAAAATCTCAAAAATTGTGTACTATTTTCAGTTTTTCGCTTATACCTCGCAAACTAAACATATTTTATGTACCACAATACATAAGAAAGTTGTAGAGCGTAAAATCTGCTAAAATTTGGTTGATAAAACAAATTTCTAGACCCAATATTAACCGAGATACGGCCGATCAAATATTCTTTTTTTCTTTTTGGACTTTTTCCAGTTTTTCGCTTATATCTTGTAAACTAAACATATTTTGTGCACCATAATACAATAGAAAGTTGAAGAGCATAAAATCTGCTAAAATTTGGTTGATAAAAAAATTTCCAGACCCAATATCAACCGAGATACGGCCGATCAAAGTTTCTTTTTTTTTTTCATTTTGGACTTTTTCCAGTTTTTCGCTTATATCTCGTAAACTAAACATATTTTGTGTAACCATAATACATTAGAAAGTCGTAGAGCATTAAATCTGCTAAAATTTGGTTGATAAAACGATAATGTAGACTCAATATTAACCGAGATACGGCCTATCAAAGTTTCTATTTGTTTTATATTTCGAGAAACTTTTTCGGACTTTTTTCAGTTTCTCGCTTATATCTCGCAAACTAAACATATTTTCTCTACAATAGTACAATACAAAATTGTAGAGTATTAGATTTGCTAAAATTTGGTTGATAAATTGAATTAATTAACTCAATATTAACAGAGATATGGCCTAACGAATTTTCTCTATGTTTAATATGGTCTAACTTTGATCGGCCGTATCTCGGTTAATATTGGGTCTACATATTCGTTTTAACAACCAAATTGTAGCAAATTTAATACTCTACAACGTTGTATTGTACTATAGTGCACAAAATATGCTTAGTTTACGAGATGTCCGGTCTTCTTAGTAAAAAATTCGAAAAATTGCTCTAGTTTCTTTGATCAAAAAAATATATTTTTCCCTCTATTTTAAGGTTAGGAGAAACAAAAATTTCCAGACCCAAAAATCGTATTGTAATTTGCGGGCTTGAGTATTTTTCCTGGACTCTCTTTAAGATTGCAAAATTTCGTTTCAAAAACTTGGACAAACAGACGGACACTCCGCTATTATATATATATATAGAAAGATTTTTTTTTGTTCAATGCAGAGGGAAGCCGATGTCGATAGGTGAGAATGTAAATTTAACGGCAGCGCTTTCTCTGTGTCAAGGGAGGAATCTCGCACTTCGCCCTCGAAATATAAACAGACCACCTCCCCCCCTCCCCCCTCCCTCGCTCTCAAGTGCTTTGGATGAAAGAAAAATTCCAAATAAACATGTGAAATAACAGCAACTTGGCTGTTTAAAGAAACAAACATCACAGAAAAGATTAATAATATCCCTTTAGGTTTGTTTATTTTACTAATATTATATTTATTTATTTATATTCAAAAAGTGAGAAAAATAAATCACAAAGCGAGTCCTTTTCCTTAGTTAACAATTAGCCTAAAACTTCGTAAAATTCTCTACACAATAAAAAAAAAACCCCATAAAATTTAGTCAAGTAGTTTCTGAGTTTATGAGTTATAAAAGAAAAGTGAAAATTAAATCTCACAATTATTATTCAATAATTAAACCTATTTAAATTAAATTTTAATGAGATTTTTAATTACATTTTAATTCAAAATTAAAATCACAAATTTATTTTCTTTTTAATTAAATATAAATTTTAATTAATTTAATTTCCAATAATTAATTTAATAAAAATTAAAATAACAATGCAATGCTCTAAGTGCACAATATTTTTAACAAAATTGAAACCAAAGATACAAGTGTGGCATATCATTTTACTCGGTAGAAAATCTACTTTCAGAATACGTATATAAAAAATTATTTTTTCTAAAAAAAAAAAAATATCACTCCCCTCTAAGCTGTCCCTAAAAATAAGCCTATTAACCATTTCTTGATTTAAATTTATGGAACTCTTGTGATTACAAATAAACTTGGGCGGGGTTCACGTCTAGTCTAAGGGCTTTTGACCCCCTAACTAGCTCGGTCTGCCTAAGGCGGACCCTCGCCTTTTAATTATAATCCGCAATTTTTCCAACAACTGAATATCTGTCTTATATATTTATTCATAATATATCATTCTATTTGTTAAATTAATATTATTTTTACAATTTAATACAGACAGTCACTACGCAATTATTAAATGACATATTAAAATAAATGTAATTAAAAAATTTTGAAAATACGCTCTAGTCAGACACTCGGATGACAGATTGATAATTATTTTTTTGTAAATGGGTTAATTCATTTAAAAAAAAAAAGGAATTCGTTCTTAATATTTCCAAATTAACATTTTTTACTTCTAAATCATGAAAAAAAAAATAAAATGAAATTTAAGACATTTGACCTTTTGACCTAAACGCATATTCAGTGATTGAATTCAATCTGATGATGATTCATTTAAAATCTGGTGTGACTTAACGCTTTGGATATTTTATACACAATAGAGCAGCTTAATTACTAATAAATTTATATCAAAGACAAAATATAATTTTACTAGCCGCGCCGCCCGCCTTCGGCCCCCCCTAGACTCACCTACAGCTGACTTTATTAAGGAAAGAAAATTATTATTATTCCATTTCAATCCAGTGCCTGCTTGAGGATTTGTTTACATTCATGGAATACACAAATGCAATGAATATATAAATATTTCTCTATACATTTGCAATGAGAGAAATCGTCACTTTAAGAATTAATAACTCAAAAAGTTATAGAGAATTTCGGGATGAAAATAAATTTCCTGTAATCCCTAGAAGGTCCTCTTTATGCATATAAAATTTCATTTCGAAATTCCAACGGCAAGTTGCTTAAATAGAGCGTGACAGACGGACGGACGGACATTAGCGAATTATATATATATATATGATTTTCGTAAACCTAAACATAAAACTTTTCAAATATCAATAATAACCAATCCAAATTTTAATCATATAAATATAATTTCAAAAACCTTATTATTAGAGACCGGATTTTAAGCAAAATGCTTATTGCTCAATTTTATAAGCAACCATTAGATATTTAATTTCTATACGAATTAGGAAAAACTAAGTGCATTGAGATTGCATTTTTTATGCTTTTTTTGCTTTTTTTGAGTTTTCATGCTTTTTTTTCCCTTTCGTGCTTATTTGAACTTATTTTACGAATATTTATAATTTTTTTTTTTTTTATTAAAAAACACACTTTTTTCCCATTCACACACGCATACACCAGGGACGTATATAAGGGGGGAGGGGGGCCCGCCCCCCCAAAAAAAAAAAAAAATTTCAAAAAACCCCGCAGTGCGAAAAAATATAGCCCTGGAAAAAAAATTTTTTCATCAGGGTGAAAAAATTTGGTTCCGCAAAAACAAAATTTTTCGCAATTTTTCTTTAAAAAAAAATTTGTATACGCCATTGGTATGAGTAAAAATTGCTTATGAGATGCTTTTTTTCAACTTTTATGCTTATTTAACAACTTATTATTCAAGATTTTTATGCTTTTTAAGCACTTTTTTTCCATTTTTTTATGCTTTTTTGTCCGGTCTCTACTTATTATATATTATCGATTTCTCTTACTTTAATCAACAAATTTCGAATTTTGGAGGCAATTTTTTTCATGACGTCACGCGATGGCAGGGACATTTTAAGCAAGGAAATTTAATAAAAGCCCTATTTAAGTTACATTTGAATGTGCGGCCAACATAATAAATTTTATTTTGAAAATGGCCCGCCGTCCGATAAAGGTTGCCGACCCCTAAATCCTAAATAAATACGAAATTTCATAAGAATTAGAAAAAAAAAAGTTAATGGGATCCCCTTATGAATCGAAAGCAAATCCCCATTTGGGGATTTAACATTGGCTCTATGGAAGGAAGAGCCGGAAAATGAATTTGAAAAATCTGAAATACATCAGTAAAGTGTAGCTAGCCTACTTCAAACAATATAAATAACAGCATCTAAAAAATAATTGAGAGAAATTGAAAATGCAAATTTAATAGCACACTACTTGTCAACTAATACGCCACTACTGAACGAATTATGAAGAGCTTTAAAATCAATTAAATTATCGTCAATTCTGTAAAGCAAAAATAATTTAATTAATTAACAAACAACAACAACAACAAAATGCACAAATTGCTAGGCACTTGACTTTTCGGTTGAATGGCCATATCGTGTAATTAATTATCCTAGGGGGGGGCGGGGGGCGGGATTCACCTTTACCTTTGTGCATATGTCAATCTAACGCGATTATCTACTATCTAGTTGGGAGATCACCATATCAAGTGATGACGATGCAGCAACCCATCGTTTGCTAACAAGTCACGCTACATCACATCTCAAAACTCCTTCATCACTCACTATACATAGAATAGAATTAATTCGGATGGAGTTTTTACTTTATTTTTATATTCTTTGGTCAAACATGTCTCAAGAAATTAAATTAAATTCGTCTTCGGTGGTACTACGCCCCCCCCTCCCCCCCTTCTCACTTTTCGTTGATCAATTAATATATCTACTAGCCGCGAAGCCCGCCTGCGGTGGAACCTCGTCTTTTCTTAATTTTGAAAAAAAAAAAAAAATTATCATTGCTATTTCCATTCCAGTGCCTGCTTGAGGATTTGTTTACATTCATAGAATACACAAATGCAAAGAATACATAAATATTTCTCTATGGGTCGTTTTGATAACTTACCTTCCCCAACATTAAAATAGCCTCCCTATGGGTCGTTTTGATAACTTACCTACCCCAACATTAAAATAGCCTCCCTATGGGGAAATACATGGTGTGTGTCCTTCAGCATTAAAATAGCTGAAGGACACACACCATGTATTTCCCCATAGGGAGGCTATTTTAATGTTGGGGTAGGTAAGTTATCAAAACGACCCATGGGGAAATACATGGTGTTTGTCCTCCAGCTATTTTAATGCTGAAGGACATATATCATGTATTTCTTAATAACTCAAAAAGTTACAAGAATTTCGGGATGAAAATAATTATCCTATAATCCCGAGAAGGTCCTCTTTATGCATATAAAATTTCATTTCAAAATTCCAACGGGAAGATGCCTAAATAGAGCGTGACAGACAGACGGAAATTAGAGAATTGTACTTATATATAGACAGGGCGGCAGACAGGGGGGAGGGGGCCATATCTCCGGGGCCCGGGCCCTTTGCGCTCCAACCTTAAAATTCTAATAAAAAATAATTTTCTTGGTTAAAATTTAAATTAAAAAAAAAATCATTATCTTGAAATTTTTTTTTCCTGTGGGGGGGGGGCCTAGCCATTTAAGCTCAAATCTTAAAATTTCAATAAAAAAAATCATTATTTTGAAATTTTTTATTTGATTTAAGCTTAAAGGATCCGGGTCCTCTCAGAAAAAAAATGATTTTTTTAAATTAAAACCTTAAATGGCCCGGGCCCCTTCAGGAAAAAAATTTCAAGAAAATGATTTTTATAATTGAAAGGTCCAGGCCCTTTAAGCTCAAAGCAATATTGATAATATCTTACACTTCTCAGGATAGCTAAAAACGCAGATTTCAGTGCCTAATTTTCAAAAAATTTTCCATGCCCCAAGAGCCCCCCTCCGGAAGTCGTCTGTCCAGGTCTGGCCTCAATAAATTATGGTAACCCGTTGTTTAGGAAATTTTGAAAAATCTTTAAATAACTTTTTTAATCTAAATAAATATTTTAAGCTATTACAATTACAATACTTAATACTGTTTAAAAAATGGTGTCAAAAACTGTAAAGAATTGTTGGCATGAAGGCCATTATTTACAAAAAAATGCTTACCAATTTGTCTCAGTTTTTGTATTTAAGAACTCTTGTGGCTACAAATAGATTTTGTTTTAAAATTAATTGATTAATAGTAGCTAAGTAGTTTCTGATTTAAAAATGAAAACAATTATTATTCTACAATTAGATTGTATTTTTATCATTTAGTGAAGTGAGGTTATTATATATATATATATTTATATACGATCTACATCTCCTATTTTTCAGGCCAAGAAAGAGATAGATCATCTAATTAAGAATTATAAAAATCTCACAATTAATATTCTCTAATTAATCGAATAAATTAAATTTTTATTTTTAAGATTAATTTCCAAATGAAGTGAAGATTTGATTAGACTTAAACATTTTATTTTAATTTAAGGTTCAAAATAAAACATGAAGGGGGAGCAGAGGCGTTTTTTATTTTATTTTTTTTTTTGTTCTGGACCCTAATTTCCACTAATAACCATGAATAGGAAAATACGATCATAAACATCCATATAGCGGAATTAACCGAAGAGATTTACGTTACAAATGGAATTAGCTCTCTGCTCTCTGAAATGTCAAAAGAATATTTCATGAATTAAACGACGTAATTTCCTCGTGATATTTTATTTTATAACCACCATCTGGGTCATAGAATGAATGAAATGAGAGAGAGAATACCTGCATACGCGTAATAACATCATCTGACATGTGTAAATTGTACATGAGGGTCTCTCTCTGTCTTTCTTACTGCTTCATTCAAATATAATTACGCCATTTTTAATCGCCAGGGATCTTAGAAATAGTGCATTATTTAAATTATCATTATTAACTTTTAATTATTTTTTTATTTACTTTTCATTGTTGATTTTGTCTATATTTTTGTGTAATTAATCTTTATTTAAATTTTCATTTAAAACTATTTTTTTTTAAATAGTATTTCAAATAAATAAAATATTTAAAACAATTTAAAACAAAAGGTAATTGTTGTTAACGATTATTAAATTAAATTATGACATAATAATGATTAATGAATATTAAAATCAACAATAAAAATAAATTTATAAATTTGTTTATAATTAATTTTCTTTATATTTTTTTTTTTGACTTTTTAGGTGAATCTCATATTTAAAATATCTCCCAAAAACTTTCGCCCTGTTAATCTATAATGGGATAATTTTTTTTTTTTTTTTTTTTCACACTGATTGCTTCTCTTTAATTTTAGGATGGCTTTGATTAAAGGGTGAATGAATATTTTTAGAAATATTATTAACGACTCCCCATCTCTGTCTCTATCATAACTTTAAATTTGATTTTGTTAAAAGATAATCTCGTATTTATTAAAAAAAAAAAAAAAAATATTTATGATGTTATCAACACTTTTCCAATCTATAGGGAATTATTTTAAAAGCATTTTAACGAGTGGGTCATTCGAATTTAGTTTAAAAGTTGAGAGAGATCAACTATTTTAATGTAAAAAACACATTTCAAATTTAATTGATCTAACCTATTATTGTTTTTTTAAGTTTTAGCGTGATAATGATTGATTAATGAGAACTTAGATCCTCAGAAGAAAGAAGAATTAAT
This sequence comes from Euborellia annulipes, assembly GCA_023213315.1. Classification (NCBI taxonomy): domain Eukaryota; kingdom Metazoa; phylum Arthropoda; class Insecta; order Dermaptera; family Anisolabididae; genus Euborellia; species Euborellia annulipes. The sequence goes on along the minus strand of JAKCPI010024311.1, from coordinate 3,808 downwards.
TTATAAAGAGAGATTGAGTCTTGAGGAAACAAACATTTGCAAAAATTAAAAGTTTGATATATATATTGACTATATATATTCTACATCTCTTTGAAAAAAGTTCAATTTAACCTCAAAATTGATTATTTAAATTATACAAATTTGTTTTCAAGATTAATTAATTTATTTTAAAATACCTATAAAAATTTGCATTTACGGTCTTTTTCGGCTTCTATGGCCATTTAGACATACCTATGAATATTTATTTATTCATTTAACAATAACAAAGGAAATATGATATCTAATTAAAATTTTAATTTATAAAGTGCTTATTGAAGACTCAGAGATAGAAAAATTTTCGTTTTATGGAATAAAAATTTGTTCAATTAAAATAATAATAATAATAAATATAATATCTCTTAAAAATAATAATTAAATTTTTTTTAATTTATAGCGTGATATTATTTATTGATTAATATAAAATTACCTCCTCATTACTTGAAGAATTCACCTAATTTAGAAGAGAGAGAGAAAAAAATGTAAAAATTAAACGGTTGACTATATATATTCTACATCTCTTGGAAATAAATTCAATTTAACCTCAAAATTTATAATAAAATTTTATTTTCTCAATAATATGGTTGCATTTTGAGGCTAGATTGTCAGTTTTCATCGCAAGTGGCATCTCGTTATCCAAAAATATGGCCGCTTTATAACCCAACTAAATTTAATGACAATTCTTGGGATTTTCAGATGAAATTTCAAAACTTTGAGGTAAAAATTCTCACAGAAGATATTGTCAAAAAAAAATGTGAGAAAAAGAAATACCGAAATGTTTCGGTGGAAACCAAGGCCTTATATAATAATTTTTTGAGAATAAAAAAAAGCGGGTTGTGCAGCTTGTTAATTAGAAAATGTCTGATTCCTTACTCTTTTTTTTTATATATAAATTTATTTATTTATTCACTCGCTTTCCTCTTTATATAACTTAATTAATAAATGAATTTTCTCCTTCCTCTCCATCTGCTCTAAATTCCTTTTTTCGTGTCCTTTTTAATCCTTTTACATTTAAAAGAAAAGAAAAAAAAAGCGAAGCAAAGAGGATGGACAAAAAAAAAAAAAACTCGCCTCGACTCGCCTTTTTTAGTAGCTCTGGCCTCTGCGTCGTGACTTGAGATAAATCACGGTCCAGGACGTCCGTTGCGTTGGTCCATCGACACACACACACACACACACATAGCAGCATCATGATCACCATCAACGCAATCTCAATAGACCCAGCAACAACAACAACAACAGCTGTTGCAATGTGTGGGAGGATTTCAAACATCTTTGGAAATAATAAATAAACCTCTCACCAGGATAAAACAAGTCCATTTTATATTCATTTATGTTTGATAGAATTTGTAAATCTAATAGATGAAATTCGATCAGAAATAAAAATGAAAATCCAAAGACATTCGACTCCCTTATTCAATAACACTAGAAATTACAATTTTTTTAAATTACTTACTTTTATATCATATTTCCTTTATTATTATTTCCATTATTAAATGAATAAATATTCATAGAAAATTAAAATAATTAAATTAGTCTTGAGAAATCAAAATATGTATAATTTAAATAATACATTTTGAGGTTAAATTGGATTTATTTCCATGAGATGTAGAATATATATAGTCAAACGTTTAATTTTTGCATTTTTTTTTTCTCTTCTAAATTAGGTGAATTCTTCAATTAATGACACGAAGTAATTTTTCAATAAATAATATCACGCTATAAATTAAAAATTTTTAATTATTATTTTTAATAGATGTCATTAATTTATTTATTATTTTAATTGAACAAATTTTCATAGATAATAATAATAAAATTTAAAATATCTGGTCTAGAAATTATAATTATTGAGGTTAAAAGAGAGTTGGATTTGTTTCAATGAGATGTAGAATAGATATAGTCATCAACAAACATCTTTGGAAAAATTAAAAGAAAACTATTAATTTTATATTTATTACTTCTCGATTATCCAGACCCAAAAAGAATAAATGACGTGAATTTATAAATTAAAAAGTTTTTAATAAATATCATATTTCTTTGTTATTATTTTCATTCAATAAATATTCTTTGATAATAATTAAAATGATCAATTTAGAGGTTAAATTGAATATATTTCCAAGAGATATAGAATATTTATATAGCCATATATAATTTTTGGAAATGTTTCTCTTCATTTATTATTATAAATTTAATATAAATTGCTGCTATACATCTAAAATAAACGTAGCGTGAATATTCCAAAGAGTTCTAGAATTTGATCAATTACGCAACAATTTTCAACGAAATTTATTCTTTGACTAAATTAATTCTCCTTTTTTTTTTTTTTTTTTTTTTTTTTTTTTTAACCTCCCTATTCTCTCTTAAACTTTTTAATACTTTTAATTATAACATCCGAACGAAAATAAATTCATTTTAAAGTCAATGAATATATTTAAAAAAAAGAAAGGAAATTGCATTAAAGAAAATCTTGTTTTGATTGATTCAATCAGATTAAATTAATTTCCAATAAATTGAGAAGGAAAAAGATCCCGTGGGAAGAAAAACAGGTCTCTCTCTCTCTCTCGTTTCCACCTGCAATCATCATTTCATTTAAATTGATCCTGTAATTGTAATAACAAGCAAAGAGCCCGGAGGGTGTGTTGAAAATTTGTCAACGCCACTGCTCTCTAGCGACAAAACGAGCAACTAAGGGGGTGGCGAAGAGAATCAATTATTTTTTAGACGCACTTTAAAATGATGCATTCAAATCTTATGAAGCACACTTTATTCTTGTACTTCATAGAGAAAATAGGAGAAATGGTTGCTATGGTAACAGAATATAAATATTTTCCCATGTTTATAAATTTTATATCTTGAACTAGCCGCATCGCCCGCCTTCGGGCCTAGTCGGGGGGCTTCGCTCCCCTGGACCCCCCGCCTTTTCTTCTTAATTATGAAAATAAAATTATTATAATATTGAGGCGATGGCTGTACTATTGACAAATATTAGTAGGATAGCAGGCAGGAAAGAAATCAGACAAAAATCCTTATCCAATTTTATTTCGATTGCCGACGTTTCGGACGCAAATCGTGCCCTTCCTCCTCAGTTTTTTTTTTTTTTTTTTTTTTTTTGACAAAAGGCCGCGCCATCATACATTTTACTTTTTTTTTACATACTTTATAACAATATATTATTGTGTATAACTTATAAAAATAAATTATTATAAAGGATAAAATATCAAAAATAGTCTGTCCTACGGTAAAGGTATCAGCAAGAGGCAAAAATACTTATACAAAAGAACCATTGTAAATTATGACTTTGTGTTTACACTTTGCTCCGTTATGTGTAGAGGAGAAGGTCCAAATTTCGGCTACTGTTTACTTTTTTGTGTTATAACTTTTGTTAGAATGAATATTATTAACTCTAACGATGATAAAATTGTACATTCAAAGGTTTTCTTTCGATAAACTATTTAAAAAAAGCTTTAAAATACCTTTAATTTAATTTTTTTTTTATCACTTAAAAAAATATTCAAAATCACAAATTTTTGAGATGTGGTCTAAATTTGGGCTAGGCCAAAATAAACTAGAATAAAACAATAAAATATGTACAAATATTTAACTCAAGATCAAGGGCGGATCCAGAGGTGTTTCTCGGGGGGGGGGGGTAATCTGGTGTGACTGGATCTCACAACGCACAATTTTTCTTAATTTCGGTAATTTAAAGGCCCATTCTATACTTGTTTGCCAGAATATAAATACAAATCAAATTTTTAAGTAATAATTTTTAAAA
>JAKCPI010024310.1:0-15486 GCA_023213315.1 Euborellia annulipes | reverse complement strand
TAATAAGTAGGAACTACACCAAAGCCCGAGGTCAATAATATTTAGTTAAAGGAAAGTCCAATCTCATTTTTTTTGTAATTTTTTATCTTAATATATAATCCATTTAATTTTTGTAAATAAAAAAAAGCATGAGATAGGATTCTTGAATCTTCTTCTTTGAGCTCGATTATTAATCCCTTCAAAAAAAATGTCAACATAATTTTTTGACTTGTGATCATTAATCAATTTTTTATTTATTTACAATCTCTTTCTTTTCTTGAGCAGACTCAAGCAGATTAAAATTTAACATTCACTGCAAATTAATCGCGTTGTATTACTAATAAAAAAAAAAAATTTCTAGATGAGATTAGCAAGCTATAATTGGCAAACATTAGTTGGTGCGTGCTTATTGACGACAACAACAAACTTAAACAAAAAGAAAAAAATATAATTCACCAACAAGTGATAGACACCAATTTCATCAATATAAAGGCCTATTTGGATTTAATGAATAAAGAATTTTAATTATATAGGGTCATCTCTATATTGTTATTATTACAAGAATATACGCCTACACCAGGGACACACAGGGATACAGACGCCCGCACCAGGGACACACAGGTAGATCAGCGACCAGAAGAAAAATGTGCGTCCCTGATGCGGGCGTGTGGATCCTATTGTCCCTTAAGGTTTAATAAGCAGGCCTGCTGCGGGCGTGTGGACTCCTTGATCATTTTCACTCGGGATAGGTTAGATCAAAAAATGCATAGCACCGGGTATCATTAATGGTCCCAAAAATGTTCAATGCACCACATCTTATTTAGAATTTCTTCTTTGGTTAAACCAAATAAATTTCTTGATACTTAGAAGTAGAGGGTGAAAACTTTTTTTCCCTTGGATGGTTGAATTGAAAAATTTTCTTCCTCTTCTAAAATTTGTTGGGAAATGAGATTTAAAAAATATTTTTTTTTTTAAATAATAAATATTTTCGAACATCCAAAAAAACGTTTCTTTTTGTGAGATCAGTGAAGATATTTAAGAAAATCTGGAAAAGTGTCTCAAAATTGTCAAAAAGTCGAAAGAATTTTTTCCCGCTCTCTACATATAAGTAATAAAATAATAGATTGAAAAAAAACTAAAAATTTTTCTTCCTCTTTGATTTTTTTATTTAAAATCTTTTTAGGCATCGGAGGCCATTTAGAGCCTGTCTCTATTTATTCCAATTGATTGGTAGCCAATTCAATTAAAATAAATTTTTGTCCCATGAAGCGGGATCCCATATTTCTTATCCCTAGCATAAGAACTTTACCACCCCACCCAAAGGGTTTGGGTATATTATGTTATATAGATTTACAACATAGGATGATCTTATGACTTCAATTTTTAAAAGAGAAGGATATTAAAAAAGTCAAAAAAGACTCTTTTAAAAATAAATATATACAGAGAACGTAGATGGTAATAGAAAGAACGAAGAATATCAATCTTTTTAAATTCCCTATAAAAAAATGATCTTCGACAATCGCATAGGATAACGATGGAAGCCTTCCTCTGATTCTGCTTAACAAATGACGAAGAGGTTTTAATACCTTAGTGCATTAGGGCTTGATGACTTTCGGAGGCTGAGACCTCGAGGTTTTGAGTTCATTACTGAAGGATCTCAACGTTAATGGGGGGACTTAATAGAACCGTCCTTTCGAGTTTACGACCTCTTGTCCTTGTCTATCCAACTTCTCCAAAGTTCTCTTATGTATCGGAAAAAAAAGAATTATGTAAATTTCACTGATTAAAGTTTAAAAAGTAGAAGTAAAAAATTTAAATATATTACTGATATTTTAATCTGATATCATTCCTGAGACCATGGTTGTCAATTTTTGTTAAAGTGCGCGTCTCGGGGTGCTAATTTTGAGGGATTCCAGCGGCCACAATTTTGGAAGCTTTCGACCTCAAATTTTTTTTTTAATTAAAGCTATTTAAAATATCTACAACTTATAGAAGCCCTTTTTTTAATTTTCGAAAAAATAAATTTTTTTTTTTAGATTAATCGCATTAAATAAAAGATATTTTTTAAAAAATTCGCTCTATATGTTATAGATAATTAAATTAGTAATCATTGTGTTAAAAAATAATTAATTTTTTACCCTTAATTAATTAGCTGAAATCTTTCAAATGAAATGAAATAAATCCCTTATAAACTAACGCCATCTCTTGCCGCCTAGAGTAACTCGGTAGTGAATCGGCTTCTAACGGCTTTTCGAGACGCGCACCTTAAGATCCTTTACTGAAAATTTAAATTTCTATAATGTTGCTTGATTTATCAACAAAATTTTTTCTATTCCAAGTTTTTATTTTCTCTTACCTATATATGTATTATATATAGAAAGTATTGGTTTCATTCAAAAATTCTATGTCGAGATTTTGATAGATATACACGTTTTGAGGTCCCCTGAATCCAAAAAAGTGGTTTTCGCAACATGGTCTGTCTGTGTGTGAAGATTATATTAATATCTCAAGAACAAAAAAGAGCTAGGAGGTTTAAATTTTATATTTAAGTTAGACACCCCCTGGAAATAAGATTTAAAACGGTCAAAAAGTACTTAATTGATGCACTTTTGTAAAGTCAAGATATTTTTATGTGAGAACAATCTCTCTTGATTTTCAGGCCTGATGCTGATCGCTTTGTGTGATCGAAACTGTTAAAATTGCAATGGTTTGAATAAATACCACTACAAATAAATACTACTATAAAATACTAAATTTATAAATTTCACTCCTCTACTTTTCTACGTGTCATATGTTTATCGAAAAGTTTATGATCTACCTGTTAAAATAAATATCACTGCATTCTATAAATCGAGAGATTGTTATTGGAACTTATTCTTTTTATATATAAATATAAATAAAATAGTATATTAATTATTCCATGACGTTTTTAAAACAATTTATAATAATATTTCTTCAAGTAAAGATTGTTGAAGTCACGAACGAAATTTACGTGAGAAATAATTTGTTCACAAAAAAAAAACGAACGAATAAAAGAAAAAAAATCTTTCTTAATACTTGAAAATAAAAAGATTATTCTCACACATGAAATAATAACTAAACTGCTCCACAAAAAAAATAGCGCACTTTAAAAGTTTCATTAAATATTATACAGGTATTGCATAAATATAGATAAAAGAAAGTTAAAATTGTTATTATATTAACTTATTATATTTGGGGCTTAAAGGTAAGGGCCAAAAAATAAATTTTAATAAAAAAAAAAAACTTATAAATATTTTCTAATGAATATCCAACGATATGAATACAAAAACTGAAAAAGTATCTCAGTAAAGTAGTAATAAGACCTCTGGCCGATTTTATTTAAAAGCTTATTTTCTCACTTCAGGAGGTTACCTAATATTTCGATATAAAATTTCAACTCATTTCTTTCTTACTTTATTTGTCTGTCTGTTCTGCGGAATCCACTTTTTGGACCCAGTGGATCTCAAAACGTGTATTTCTACCAAAATTTTCAAATTGCGCCACCTTTTTTTTTGTAGAACAGTGTAATTAAAAACCCTGATCCTTGGAATAGTACAAGCCTCATAATCTGTAGCTAAATTTTCGAAAATAAAAATTTTTTATCATTGACTTGGTCATAACTGGGTTACACTAGTATTCCTTATCTCTTTCTCAGACTTTATCTTTTTATTAAACACTTTTTTTTTCTAAAGACTAATAATAATTTTTTGTTTTATTTGGAGTATCAACTCCTTTTTACTACTGCTGAGATAATTAAACGAAAGATAGATGTACATTTTATTATAAAAGATACAATCTTTCCCCGATAATTCATTTTATATTCACATTTTTTTTTTTTTTTTTAAACTCTGACAATTTATTAAAATATTCTATGATTTTTGATAAATTACCTTTGAGAGTAGAATTACAAGTTACGAATTAATAAAGGAAAACGATAATGAAAAATATAGAAAAACCATATGTTAAAGGCGTGGGTGAGTGAAGAGAGGATATCCTTGAACTTTAATATCGATACTACGAGACCGAGAAAAAAATTCATCTCCTGACATGTCAAATAAACCCGCATCCTCTAAAGAGATGCGAGGAAGGGATATAATATTAAAAATCCTTGATATTGATTGAATGAAACTTTTTTTTTTTATTTATATCAAGATTTCATTAAATCTCTTCTTAAGTTTGAATTTATTTTTTTTCTAGACCAGTTTCGAGTAAGACACGTATCCAGAGGGATTTTTAAAAATTAATTCTTTCCCGTTCTCTGAAGGGATTAAAATATTAGCTCTCTCTCTATGTATAAAATTTTATCCCTTAAAAATCCATTGGAAATATCACATTCAGAACAGGACTGAAGGATAATAAGCCTGGATTTCTTACTAGAGAGTATTTTATTATTTTTAGAACATTTCCACAGAGAGAGGAAATACGGACGCTTCATTTTTGAAAAGCTTATTTTATCCATCTGACCCTCAAAAATTATGTAAAAAATGTTTTTTCAAAATATTTGTATATACGCAATTCTTCAGATACATTAGGTTTAAACTCTCGACCGTAGGCTTTAGTTAAAATTAAGTAATAGGATATTTTAAATAATACACTTGGTGATATAGTTCAAGTATTTATTAGTGATTCACCTTCTGTAGATTACAGCATAGGCGGCGTTGCCAGAGTTGGAGCGAATTTTGAAAAAATCGAAAAAAAAAAAAAAAAAAACTGGAAAAGTGCATCAGTAAAGTACTAGTACTCTTTGGTCGATTTTGTTCAAAAGCTTCGTGTCACGTCCCAGAGGGGTACCTAACTTAAATATAAAATTTCGACCTCTTAGCTCTTTTCGTTTTTGAGATATTTTGTTCACAGACACACACACACAGGCAGACGTGTAAACCCATCAAAATCTCGACATCGAATTTTTGACATGAATCCAATAATTTCTCTCTATATATTATACAGATAAGAGAAAGTAAAATACAATATCTTTTTAGAAAAAATATAATATTGATATAATTAAACCATTTTGAAATTAAATCCTTGAAAATATGTTATAATTTAATTTTTCAATGCAAACTATAAATTTACTATGAAGAAAATAAATATCGACGACGATTGCCAAAAAAAATTCATTTCTAAAATAATAATAATGGAAAAAATTAATCAAACTTAAAATATCTTTTTTTTTTTTTATTTATACGATATGATCAGAGAGTCTACATTCACGCATTGCGACATTTTTTTCCTCATTAAACAAGAGAAATCGTTAATTTAATTCTTTTAAATGAAAATGGTTCTCTCTCAAGTAAATTAACAAATATTTAAATGTTTCTTTTAAATACTTATAATAAAAGTAGTATTTAGATAAAGAAAAATAAATATTCAAATATATGTAATTTATACACCCTAAAAATTTCGAGAAATAAATTTTATTTGAATTGTCTATGAAACAATTGAAATAAATTGGTACGTCATAATGCCAAAAATTAGCATTCTTAATATTATTTTTTTGCAATAGGCTAACTAGGCAATTATTTTTGAACTTTCTGAAAAATTTAATGCGTCCTTTCTCTGCGCCTCCCCTTTTACAATTAAATTTATCTTTTATTTATAAATGGTATTCAAATTATACAGTATTTCTAATTTATTTGTGATTGATTAAATTCACCCTCACGTTTTGTTTTCAATATGAGTCATCTTCAGAGGAGGTAGGACAATATCTTTTGAAAAAAAAGATTATTTTTATCTGAAATTGTAAGTTTAAATTTTATAAATCCTTCTAAAAATACTGTAGCTATATATAAATACTTTTTTTTTCAAGAAAATATCGAATTATTTGAGAATAACTTCAGCATATATATAGAATAAGATTAAATGAAAAACTATAAATTATACCTATGATTATGATAATAGTACCCCCCTCCACACAAAATGAATAAATTTGAAAGAATATAAAATATTTTTTTATTTTTTTTTACCCCCATACCTCCTTACGCCTATCCAATCGCGTTATCGAAATATCCTGAAATACATTCCAAATTTTGTTTGTAATTCTCATCAGGGAAAAAAATAATAATATTTTTTCATCTGTTTACTTTAATCCCTATTGAAATAGTATTAATTTAATGAATGAAATGACGATAACGATTAGTTTCTGGGAAATTATTAATCTCTCTTATTCAAATATGATTAAATAATTATGATAAAAATTGTTTATTAAAGAGATTAAGCAAAAAAAAAAAAAAATTATCATTATCAACGAGACAACGTTATTCTATTATTGTCTTCATTAGTGTCCCGAGACTGTTTTGAATTTTATAGTAAATTAAATTTTTTTTTTTTAAACACTCGCTTTTTGGGGGATTTTGATGGATATACACGTTTTGAGGTCCCTTTAGTCCGAACAAGTGGTTTTCGCAACATGGTCTGTCTGTCTGTCTTGTCTGTGTTCATTTAATATATCATTTTTAAAAAAAAAAAAAAAAATTTTCCCCCCCCCCCCCCCCCCCGGGGGCCCCCCCCCCCCCCTCCGCCCTCTTCATTTAAAGCATGAAGGAATTGAGCTAGGAGGTTGAAATTTTATATTTAAGTTAGGCACCCCCACCTGAGACGTGAAAATAAGCTTTTAATCAAAATCGGCCAAAAAGTACTAGTAATTTTCTGATGCAATTTTTCAGCTTTATTTGATTTTCTCAAAATTCGCTCCAACGATTTTGATTAAAATTCGAAGGTCAATTTTTAGATGCTCTTTGAAATTTATACTTTCACTTTGCCATTGAAATCTTCTGAAGACCATTTTACTCTTGTACTTCATAGAAACTTTGCCTTCAATTATTCTTCCCCCCGGCCCATAGGAAAGACAGGCTACCAGGTAAATGGTTGTCATGGTAACAAAATATAAATATTTTCTCATACTTATAAATTTTACATCTTGAAATTCGAATGTACCGTACTGTCGGAAACCAAATATATGTCGACACGAAAAATCTGGTGTGACAAGCACAGAACACAACTTTTGATTACCGAAGATAAGAAAAAGTTGTGTTCTATGCGATCAGTCACACCACATTTTTTTTTGTGGGCTAAAACTCATGACTTTTAGTGAAAAATAAATATTTTAAAGATGATGTGAGAGGGTCCATCAATTGCTGGTTTTTATTCTCCGGTTCTTTTCTATACATCTTATCCAGCGAAAATCTTCCAATTGCAATAAATATTTTGTTTAGTTTTCTAAAAATTGATAAAATTGGAGATACTTTCTTTTCACAGTTTAAAAATAATCAAGAACAAATTAATTTAAACGCTATGCAATTTAGATTTGCCCGTCGACTTGCATAAAATTTTAATAGTCTCCCAAAAAATAGTAAAATTATATAACCAAAGGAAAAACCATGAAATAAATGCAATTGGGGGAAAAAAAAGTTAAATAAAATTGCAAAAAAAAATGTCAAGGGAATTATAACTCATTGTATATAAAATTGCTCTCTCTTTTGAATTTCACTTTTCCAAGAGAATATGTATGCAGTCAATAAAAAAAAAAAATTGAAATTCATTTCTTAAATTTTTGATCACATTTATTGATCCGAAATACCTAACTTTAAAACTCATATACTGTATATTCCCCGTTATAACGCTCAAAATCCAAATGAGCTTACAATTGTTAGATATCGAAAATACTAGAAAAAGTTAATATTTTTCTTAGGGGACTTTCTGATTACTTGGATTAATTTTAAGAACATATAAGGATTTATATTAATTTTTTAGAAATTTGAGTAAAGTTATGATATTACGCAAGAAATTATTCTTTATCTGAACAGTTTGAAAACAAAACGACAAGTTCAAATTTCATATTTAATTTGGCTATCACCGGGTGACTCAACTAATTTTTTTGGGTATAATCACGTATTAATTTAATCGTCAAATCTTTAATTTTTTATGAGTATGATGATGTAAATTGCCAATAATATTATAAATCTAAATACAATACATTAACATATAGGCTTACTCTATATATTTTTTTTTATATATTTGTCTTTTTTGGCATGGGAGGGTATTTAGACCCAGATTGTATTTGATTGGTAACCAATTCATTTGAAAACATATAAAAATGTACTTAAGAGAAAGTAAAAAACCTAAATATATAAAATAAGCTTTAAAAAATCTGGTGTGACTGGCGCACAGCACACAACTTTCTCTTACCTTCGGTAATCGAAAGTTGTGTTCTGTGCTTGTCACACCAGATTATTCGTGTCGACATATAGAAAATCGAAAAAAACTGAAAAAGTACTTCAGTAAAGTACTCTTTGGTCGATTTTGTTTAAAAGCTTATTTTCAGGAGGGTACAAAACTTTAATATAAAATTTCAACCTCCTAGCTCAATTCCTTCATGCTTTAAATTGAACCCAGACAGACAGACACACACACACACCCACCGACCGAGACAGAAAATGTAGCGAAAACCACTTTTTTTGATTCAGGGGACCTCAAAAAGTGTACCACGTGGTATATCCATCAACATCTCGACATAAAATTTTTGACATGAATCCAATACTTTCTCTATTTATATATGGTATATTACATATATACATAGGTAAGAGAAAGTAAAAGCTTTAATTCAATTTTTGAGGATAAAAACTTCTATTTTTAATTATTACCTCAACATTGGGGGGGGGGGGGCATATATCGTACCTGTAATTAAAATAAAAAGAAAAAAATCAATCAATTAATTTATGTCACGAGTACAAGATAAATTTAAACGGACTTTAAAAGCACCGTTATTATTATGCGTAGTATCTTATCTCTTTTATGTAATATAGATAAATATAAATTGGCTCATTTTACTTTAAGCCCTTATCTATTATTTTAGAAAATATTTACTACTAAATATTTAATATCAAATTTCCAAGTCAACGAAAAAATTTTCCTATATTCAGATATATTTAGGCTCGAAGTCCGGATATTAGCATCAATGTACGAGTGCACGCTCAGCAAATATACAAATTGCTGCTGTGTGTGGAATTCCTTTGTGCAAAAACACTTATGCAGATATATTAAGGAGGGGGAAGAGATTTTTAACGCCAAAGAGCATTTCCATTACTAGAGTGCCTGTTTAATGCTATAAGCCATTTGGCCGTGGCTGGTGTGCTTTCGTGCATATATACACCCTGAATAACTAAACGGAGAATTAAATAATTTTATGAGAATTTTTGCTTTAGTCCTTTTACCTTTCAAATTGAATTATATTTTTGAGTTTATTCAGTTTAAATATGGTCACCGTAGAAACGGAAAGGATCTGATGACACATACATTTTCATTTCTGGAAGATCACTCATTAATGGATCTTTTGAATACTACTATCTGTAACAGTCAAAAGTATACGATCGCTAGAGTTTTGATTCAGTCTTTACTAGAGAATCAGTAGCGTAGCGAAGGAGGGGCAAAGGGGGTCATCATGCCCCGGGCACTACTCACAAAGGGGCGCCAAATAGTCCGCAAAACAAAAATTTTGTCTCAAATTTAAAGCCTAGCTTGAGCCTATGACTTTATTTATTTTACTTTATTTATTTATTAATTTGCGAGTATATTTTAAATATAATATTATAAGTTTTCGAATGGGGGGGGCGCTAAACAGGTATTGTGCCCCGGGCACGAGTTAAGCTACGCCACTGTAGAGAGCTTAGAGCAGTGTTTCCCAACCTTTTGAAGTCCACGGCCCCCCAACTGTGCGTTGGGAATAACATTACACATTAGAGGCACCCTTTCTTGAATTAAAAAAAAAATTAAGTTTAATTGAAATATTATATAATAAGTAACGTACACCATAATATAGTAACCTTTAATTTTTTTTTTTTTTTTGTTCATCTCATTATCTCGCGGCACCCCTTAGCCAATCTCGCAGCACCCTTGGGTGCCGCGGCACACCGGTTGGGAACCACTGGCTTAGAGAGATTGTGTTTATTTATTTTAAATATTTTTTATAATTTAGTTTGAACAATTGAAAAACTTTTCCTGAATGTAAATACAGCAGCGGGGTTGCTTAGCGAGGTTGCTTAACGAGCACCTCTCATAACGAGTAATTCGCATATCGAGCAAAACAAATTGTAAAAGAATGACTTTTTTAGCGAGTAAAGTTTCGCATGAGTTGCGAGAAGAGGGGATAAAGAATCAAGATTGAGTTTGTCATGTGTGTTGCCTAACTTCCATCAAGAAAAATCAAACCCATTGCTAAAATTTTCATTTTGACCTATTTTTCTTAGCAACTACACCAAGGCCCGAGGGCTTAAAGTTTATTTTATTGAACTGAAGTCGATTTTCTTTTTCCGATTCTTATATACATAATCAACTTATCTAGCGCCCCTGAGCCGTTGCACAGTGGTAAAGAACTCGTCTATTTTGCTAGGAGTTCTCTTCCCTCTTTCGTCTCAAGCTACAAAAATTCATTTCAATTGAATTGAATTGTGATCTAAATATTGACAAAGACCTTAAACGAAAAAAAATACATAGAAACTCTTCAAAAATTGATAAGAATAAAATTTTATTCAACCGTATAGGCTAAATAAAAATAAAATAGAAGCGAAATAATATTCAATGACATGGCGCTCTTCTTAGTATTTCCCTAATAATTACTCTGCAGCTTAATTTGAATACATATTTACCTATATAATGCTTTTTGTTTGATGATTTAGCTATTTTCAATGTATTAAGAACTTGAAAATTCATATGAGAAATAGAATAAAAGAAGTAGAACAATTGATAAGTGCATGTTTGAGTTAGCGTATCGTTTTAAATTGAATTTCAAAATAAAATAAAGAGAAAATAGTCGGGGAAATGCTATTCATCTTGTCTTAGAAGATATTTAATCAAGAAATCTACAGGATAATATTACTAGAGTTTGGAAAAAACCAGAAAAAAAATCTTGAATTCTATTTTGCTGCTGGAAACTAAATATAAAAGAGAACAAGTGCCTTTAAGCTAGGCAACTAACACACAAATCCATATAGCTTATATTATATTCAGGCCAAATTTGTCAAATTCTTTAATTAATTAATCAATCTTATCAAAAAAATCTGGTGTGCCTGGTCGCACCAGATTTTTTGTGTCGACATATATTTAGTTTCCCACAGTACGGTACATTTGAATTCAAGATGTAAAATTTATAAACGGGGGAAAATATTTATATTTTGTTACCATGGCAATCATTTCTCCTTATATTTTTCTTATGAAGTTCAAGATTAAAGTGTGCTTCACGAGATTTCAAGGGCAAAATGAGAAAATACACATTTTAAACAGCATCTAAAAAATAATTGATTTTTGAATTTTAATCAAAATCGTTGGAACGAATTTTTAAAAACTGAAAAAGCACATCAGTAAAGTATCTTAGTACTTTTTGGCCGATTTTGTTCATAAGCTTCGTGTCAAGTCCCAGGAGAGTAACTTATTTAAATATAAAATTTCAATCTCCTAGATCTTTTCGATCTTGAGATATTTTGTTCACAGACAGACACACGGACAAACTGACAGGCCATATCGCGAAAACCACTCTTTTGAACTCAGGGAACCTGAAAACGTGTATATCCATCAAAATCTCGACATCGAATTTTTGACATGAATCCAATACTTTTTTCACTATATAATTATTTATTAACATATATACTGATTATATGTAAGAGAAAGTAAAAACATTTAAAATAAATAATTTAACATCATCTCTCTAAGCTCTCTAGAAAGGGCTGCTTCATAATTCTAGAGAATATATATACTTTGGGAGATACAGATAGTACGTATTATCGGAGACTAAATATCTCTCGGCAGAAAAAAATGTTCTGGGACAAGCACAGATTTAATGAGTGGTTGAGGTTAAATTGGAGATATAAGTTTTTGGAAAAATAATGGCAGGAAGATTTTGCAGTCGCAAAAGGTCATGGGAACAAATATTACTGGTATTGGCTAGCTAGTTCTCTTAATCACAAGTTTAACGAAATGACAAGTCTCCCATGGGTTTAGTAGAAACATCGCAATTGGAGGAATAATCAATTTTACAAGTCTTCTTCTTCTGTACTCGCCTTATTCCCGCGATGCGGTCGGTGGACCTCGCTTTTTTGAGAAGAATCAATTTTACAGATAATAATGGAAATATTTTATTATCAGCAATCTAGAGATTTAAATTTTTTTTTTTTTAATTTTAACAAGAATTCAGCAACACCAAAGAAGATATTTTTTAGAATTTTCTTTTTGAAATGGGCTATTAAAGCTTTCGTTCTTTCATTATAAATCAAAGACTTTCTGCTTCTGAACAGTACTATAATTGACAAAAGTCGCTAAAGAATAAAATAATTTCCTTGGTATTTCTTAATCTTGAACAAGACCTCTTTCTCTAACCCCCGTCAAATTATTAGAAGCGAACTCTCGAATCCTCTTTCCAAATTTCATCAGAAACTTGGAAAACTTTTCCCGAATTATTTTTCCTTCTTAAGACTTACTTCCCAACTAAAACTTAGCCTATTTAAATGAATTTCATTTATAGTTACAACTTCAAGCTAAACTTCTTAATATTCAAAAGCTCATCATCTTCATAATTTATGGTTTCAAAGAAGGGAAGAATCGTAGAAGAATTTAAATAAAAAAAAAACTATTTTTTTTACAAACTTCTCTTCTTCAAAAAAAAAAAAAACAGAATTTTTTTTTCGAATTATCAACTTATTATTTTCTAACTATAACTTGCTCTTGTGCTTCATAGCATATATAGAAAGTATTGCATTTTTTTATTTGCAATTCGATGTCGAGATTTTAATGGAAATACACGTTTTGAGGACCTATGAGTCCCGCTGTTTACATGTGCGTCTGAGACTGTTCAAAATAATGAAAAAAATTATCTGCGAAGTTGAAATTTTATATTTAAGTTAAGTATCTTTCTGAGGCACAAAATTAAGCTTTGAAATAAAATCGACTAAAGAGTACTGAAGTACTTTTTTAGTTGTTTTTTTTTTTTTTTTATTTTCTCAAAATTCACTCGAACGATTTTGATTAAAAATCATAATCAATTATTTTTATAAAACCAATTTATAGCTGAGATGTTATATTAATAAGAAGGTAGAAATGAGAGATGCAGCTAAGGTTATTTCTTTATTCATTTAATTCACACGGCTGACGTTTCGGTCCCGTGTTTGAACCATCCTCAAAGCTGGTGAAAAGTCATTATGAAAGTGTCTCTTATATAGAGTTGTTCAACAATGTATAAAATCCACTATGACTTTTAGCCAGCTCTGAGGATGGTTCAAACATGGAACCGAAACGTCAGCTGTGTGAATTAAATGAATAAAGAAATAACCTTAGCTGCATCTCTCATTTCTGCCTTCTTATTAAAACTATTTTTAGATACTCTAAAAATGTATATTCTCATTTTTTGATTGAAGCACACTTTATTTACTCTTGTACTTCATAGCAAAGATACTTGCCCTGATAACAAATTATAAATTTTTACATCTTGAATTATAATATACTGTACTTTTGGAAAGTAAATATATAAAATATGGTGTGACAAGCACAGAACACAACTTTCAATTGTTGTTAGAAAGTTGTGTACTGTGCGATTATCACACCAGATTTTTAAAATAAAAATTCTTAACCAGTTCTATTAAAATAGAAAATCGTAAGTTTAGAAACAAATACTTTTGATTCTCTTCAAGTTAATTTAACCAGCGAGATCTACCGAGGAATGGGACCAGAGAAGAATGAAGGGAGGGATAGGAAATGAATTGGCTTTGAAGGGGAAAGTCTGACGTGACCAACAACTCGCTGACGTCGCCATCGTCGCCGTAATCATTATCGGCGACGGCGACCTTGCCACCCCTCCGCATTCCATTCACTCGCAACCCCACCCCTCTATTTTCCCCACACTTAACTTTTTATCTTGACTTATCGGCACCCAATCTACATAACGCAAAATATTTCTACCATAAATGAATAAAAAATAAATATAATATTTCTGTCTTTAGTATTATTGTTCCGTTCAGAAGCCAAAATGTTTAAGTCCGTTTAAAAATTACTCAATAAATAATTTTTTTCTAATGCCCTTTCAGGATTTTTATTCACTATTCTCTGCAAATGGTTTCTTGGAATTTCATTTTCTCTTTCGAAAATTTTGTTTAAGAAGCACTTTGAAATTTTTTTGCCAGCTGGATCATTAAAGGCAGGTTTCCACGCTACTTCTTTTTGTACGTTTGCGAAAACTGATATGGTTCATCGAAATTTACAAAAGTAAAAACTAAAGAATACAGTAACTAGGGGATTAAATATTTTGTAAAATAATGAAAATGTATTTTAATTTTAAATTTTTGGAATTCTATATTTATTTATTTTTTTTTTGGCGACATTCTTTTACCTACAGGGCGCCCAGCAATGTAGTTACGCCACTGTTAGTGACCTCTAAGTCGTTGCACCGATATGTTTTATCATGTTTTAAAAGACTTCTCCAAAGATTAGCTCAAAACAAAATGTTTAATAGTCGCTAAAAATTTTTAAAAATTTCAAATTCGTCAAAAATCGATTTTTTCTTTTTTTAAAATTTTTTTTCTCGTTATGGTAAAATGTTATAGACGAGAAAAAATGTTTCTCAAATTTTCAACCCTTAAAATTTTTTTTTTTGAGCTCATCTTTGGAGAGGTCTCTTAAAACATGATAAACTAAGATTTTGTCATACAAGATCGAAAAAAAAAATTAGTCAGCTATTCTTTACTTTCCCTATATCATAAATTGTGGGCCACTGGCTACCAATCCAGGTGAAATAAATATAAAATAGGCCTAAATGGCCTTCGCTGCCGAAAAAGAGCTTAAATGAATAAAAAAAAAAAAAAAATTTGGGCCCCCCCCTTGACAAAATCCTGGGACCGCCACTGGTGGAAACAGTCGATAAAAAACGTTTTATCTTCCTTTTTGCATGACCGACAAAACATACAATAAGACGTAGCGTAGAAACCTGCCTTAAAACCGTATTTTTCCTTTTTCTATTTTATCTACTAATAAAATATAGAAAGTTTTATTTTTTAGAGTTTGCATGGTAGTTTTCTTGTTTGTCTACTTTCATTTTATTATCTACATATTTGAGGGTTTTTTCATATAATTTTTTTTTCTTTTTAGTTAGTAAACAAACATCTTGTTTTATTGCACTTTTCTTTGTTGGAGTGAGGTCTCAATATCAAAATATTACTCTATGTATTAAGTAATAGAAATTCGATGCAAATTAATTTTTTTTTTTTTGTAATTATTTCTATCTCTATAATAATGTATCCAACTACTTTATTAAGCAAGGCAGAGAGAAAAAAATTCAGAAATTAAATGTTACTATGTATTAAAGATAAAAATTAATAGTAATTTCATTTAAATAATCTCATAGGGCAGGAATCATTAAAGAATCAATGCCTGGACCAATCATCCTTCAGACATGATTGAAATGCAAATATCCCCCCTATTTTGCCTCTGGGGGCTCTTGACTTTTATAAAAAT